>LGRX02006013.1:0-22238 GCA_001247695.2 Cymbomonas tetramitiformis
TCACGGGCATACAAATCAGGGCGAGAGGCACAGAACGCCTGTCAGACTGCGGGTCACCCTGCTTGGGCACTTTGGTGTTCACTTCGCCTCGTTCTGAGGCGGCATCCCGCAAAGGAGTTTCTACATCCTCCTTCGCTCGCAACACTTGGGAGCGGGAACTCCTCCTCAATGTGCGTTCCAGTCCACCCGACTTCTGCTGAGTCGTCTGAGTGTCCTCGGTGCGACTGCTCACCTCCGCGACTTTATCTGATACTTCCTTCACTTTAGAAGTGATGCGCTTGTCTAACGTCTTGGTTCTCAGATACTTTCCCCGACTTTTAAAGGCCAGGGTAGCCTCCATAGCTTTCTCCGCTATCTGCAAAGTGTCCACCGCGTGAAGATAAGCCTGCTGCTCTGCATGTCATGCAGGATAGCTCTTCGAGGGCCCCTCTTCGAAGATGTGGGA
The DNA here is from genome assembly GCA_001247695.2 of Cymbomonas tetramitiformis. NCBI lineage: Eukaryota > Viridiplantae > Chlorophyta > Pyramimonadophyceae > Pyramimonadales > Pyramimonadaceae > Cymbomonas > Cymbomonas tetramitiformis. The sequence goes on from LGRX02006013.1 coordinate 446, forward strand.
GGTGTCCATCGCAGCGAGCGAGGTCTTGGGTAAATCGGATTTGTCGTCCAGTACCCCCGCCTCCTTCAACCCCTCTCGTGGCGACTTGGCCACATAGTCAGGTCGGCGAGACAAGGCGTCAGGTACCAGCAACAGAGCCCCCTTCACATATTCCATACGGGGAACACCCACCTCCACCAAGTCCATGTACCATCTCGCCTGTCGCCGAGATAGCTCACGCCCCGGCTCCATTAACCACTCTAATGGGCGGTGATCACCTTGAAGCTTGAACTCCGTAAAAATCAAATAATATCTCCACGTCACTGTACAGCAATGATGTAGAGCACCCAGTTCTCGCTCTCCGGTATGGTAATTCTGCTCTGCCGCTGAAAATTGTCGGCTCTCGTATGCAATCACCTTCAGCCCATTCCCACAGTCTTGCATAAGGACCCCGCCCAACGCCACTCCGCTAGCGTCCGTCTGCACTAGAAAAGGAGCAGATCCATCAGCTGCAGCCTTCATATTTGGCAATGCCAGAATAGGCGCCTTAACCAGAGCAGCTTTCAACTCCTCAAAGGCCCACTGCTGCTCCGGTCCCCATGTCCAGGGTACATCCGTCTTGGTCAGCTTGGTCAAGGGCTGCGCTATCTCAGAAAAGCAGTGGATGAAACGCCTATAATATCCCGCCAGTCCCAAGAACTGCCGCACGTGGGTAACATTCTCCAGCGCAGGCCAATCGCGCACTGCCGCCACCTTATCATGTTGAGATTGGCATCCTTCCTTCGACAGAGCGTGACCAAGAAACTTGATAGAAGACTTCAACATTTGCGCTTTAGACTTCTTCAAGTATACACCCTTCTCGCGGCATGTTAACAAGAATGTACGTACCGCGGAGTAGTGCTCCTCTACGGTCCCACTGGTGTAAACACACACATCGTCAATGAAAATTCTGACGAAGGGTAAATGTCCAAACGCTCGCTGCATTCGCCGTTGATATTGTGACGGTAGGAGGGGACAGGGGGCCGAGGCCAACAACTATGGACGTACTAAGAGCCAACACCACATGGAGCAGAGAGGAAATAAACAGGGACGCCCTAAGAAGATGGGCACTACAGTTTACGGGCCCAGACACAACAGAAGAAGACATAAACGGGGACCAATGGCTGCAGTGGGAAAGGGGTGAAATAGAGAAAGCCGAACTACCACCAGAAAGCCGGTGGGACAACCACGGAAAAGGATACCCAGAGCCCCACAGGAGGCATAACAAAAACGATATGGTCTACACAGATGGACGCCAAAGGAAAGTCAAAAAGGAAAACGGGGAAGTCGAGGAAGTAACGGCGGCAGGAGTCTGGGACCCAAGAGGGGGACGGGCAACGAGCCACATGCAGAGATGGACGGGACGCTGCCAAACTGTTAACAGGGCGGAGCTCACTGCCATATATATGGCACTAACACTAGACTCAAACTCGGGAAAGGAAAAAGTCAGCATATGTACAGATTCATAGTCTAACCTCACTCTACCAAATACAAAACATGAAGAGATAGGAAACCCAGCTTGGTCGCCTCCTCCATCGTGAGCCCCTCAGGGGACTTGCTCATGGCATCCTTCACCCGGGGGAGCTCCACTGTTATGAAGCCCAGCTTGATCGCCTCCTCTATCGTGAGCCCCTCAGAGGACTTGCGCCTGGCCTCCTCAACTCGGGCGATCTGCGACAAGCGATCCTCAGGCGAGGGTGGTGGTTGCGACATCCGCGTCTCTGTTGGCGTCTGACCCAGAGATACTTCAGCAGAAGGTTCTCCGCCAGCGTTTCCAGGCTGTAGCTGCTGCGTCTTCGCAACCACTGCGGGTAAGGATAAAGATGGCGAGCTCTGCGTCGCTCCTGGCGTCTGACCCAGAGATACTTCAGCAGAAGGTTCTCCACCAGCGTTTCCAGGCTGTAGCTGCGGCGTCTTCGCAACCACTGCGGGTAAGGATAAAGATGGCGAGCTCTGCGTCGCTCTTGGCGTCTGACCCAGAGATACTTCAGCAGAAGGCTCTCCACCAGCGTCTTCAGATTGTAACCGCTGCAACTTAGCAACCACTGCCTCGCTGATGGTCTGGGTAAGGTCCGCCACCCCCTGTGACCCAGCCACACTGTGTCCACTGCCCGAGACCGAACCTGCGCGTTCCACCAGCCTGCGCTTTCTCGCCTTCGCATCTTTCCTTGCTCGGGATCTGTCTGATTCACCAGAAGAAGAACTCCCAGGTGAGTTTGAGTCGTGCCGGTATGGTAAATTATGTCGAGCCCAAGTATATGGCCCGGAGGAAATGCGTGTTCCACGGTCTCTTACCCTTCGAGCTGGCGGCTGACCGTCTTCACGACCTCGAGGGTATGACTCTTCGCTGTCGTTATCAGGGTATTGCGTGGCGTTGATCACCACAGTGCGTCCCAACTTCCCTGTCTCGCCCTCTGACTCTGTCGCAGTCGGAGACGGAGGAGCATCATCAGATACAGGAGGTGAATCAGATACTGCAGAGACAGTCGAAGAGACCATAAATACCCCTGATACATTGCTCGGTTCCGTAGAAGACTGCGTCAATGCGGATGCCGTTGTCTCGTGGGTATGCGTAGTCGCCATCGCCTGTACGTTAATGCGCGCACCCGGCACCTGCGATATATCACCAGCATTTATGCGCATACCCGCAACGCCCACCTATACATTAGTAGGCAAGTCTTCCACAACAGGGAGTTGACCAGCATCCACGGTACGCGCATTCTCCAGGATGTCTACACGCATAGCCTCCGTAGTGTGTGTCTCGTCGGCTGGGTTGCGCACTCCATCCATTGTGCCCACACTCACACGCATAGTCGCCGCCTCGTCCACCACACGACTAGGCCCTGGCATGGGCGAGTGTGCCCATCCTGCTGACATAGGAATGGGAGCTCCATACATTGGTCTGCTGCCAAGTTCCTGTGTGTACCCTCCTGCCTGCTGGTACGGAGTAGGGTACTGCACGTTCCTGAAAGGGTAATGTCCCGTCCAGGTATGCAGAGGTAAAGGTGCTGCCATACTAATTGGCACAGCAGTTGGTGTAACAAACTGGAGTTGTTGTACTGACTGATCTGCTGCGGTGCTGCCTGTGTGTACCCCTGCAGTGTTGGCCCCTGATATACTCCATTCTGTACTGTAGGGAATGAATACGCTGCGGATGTGGGAGCCATTCCGTACATTGGAGAATATGCTGCAGCTGGGTGTGAATACTGAGCTGCTGCTACTTGGGGTATGTGCTGCAGTCCGGTGTAGGTTCCCGGTACTCCTGTCACTGCTGTCGAAGTTGGAGGGGGAGGATATTGCACACCCTGCACGTGTGTGTACGGTACTGCTGCTGACGGTTGTGCATACCCTGGTGTGTCAGCAGCTGCAAGCGAGACTTGATATTGTACGGGCCCTCCCTGCACGTATGTGTGCTGTACTGCTGCTGACGAACCGACGGCTGAGGTGTACTGCTGCCCGGGTTGCATATAGTGTGCTCCTGAGGGCGCACCGTAACCTAGATAGGGTATCTCGGCATTAGCTTGATACTCGGGATTAGTCTGTGGTGTGCCCCTGAATAGTCCACCCGACGTCTTATACGTGTATACGTCTGTGCCACTCATAGCCAGAGTCCAGATATATATATATATACGACGTCAACTATCCACAGAACGGTCCACCCAGTAGGTTGTCGTTAACGTTGAAAACAACCCCGACCCGTGCAGGATGGGTTTGTGTGCGCCACACACGAAGCTATTTTCTGTCTTCAGACCGTCAATATACTATTCTGGAATGGTACTCTGGTCTCAGAATCCGTTATATTCGACGTTAACCCGTCAAGAACACAGAATACGGGCTGTCGTCACTGGTGCGGACTAGCCTGACCCGTGCAGGATGGGTTTTGTTCCGCCATACACGTCGCTATTTTCTGACTTCAAACCGTCAATATACTATTCTGGAAAGGTACTATGGTCTCAGAATCCGTTATATTCGACGTTAAGACGTCAAGAACACAGGACGTGATACGGCCCTGAGTGTTTAGAGCCTGTCGTCACGTTGTCAGTGAATATTCTGAACGTTGTGCTGCATCCCTGAAGGTTTCCGTCAATATTCACGTTCAACTAGTAAAGGTAAAGTACGTTGTAAGGTCCCACGGACGATCAGAGCATATTTTTCAAAAAACCCATGAACGACATGTTTGACCTTTGCAGTCGTGCGAAGCTGAGCACCGAACGTCCTGAGCGATATATGATCTCTAGAGGCTCGTAGTCGTCAAAAATACTTTTCCATGGATAAGTTTGGCATATACAAAGTAACGGAAAAATAACGACTAAGAGCGCATTGCCCCCCAGAACATACTGTGCGCTTTGAAGCCGTTTACGCCGAAGAAAGCCGAGTGCCGTTATCCTGTGCGAATAGCATGAATGAAGGCAGCACTCGCCACATCTGATACCAATTTGTCACGGGCATACAAATGCATATACGAAGTTTCAGAGTAATCGGATACGAATCGATATATATCACAACCGGTGATTATGCAATACGGCCCGTGTTACGAAAACATTTTTATTCTGTAACTAAGCTCCCAAAGGAATCGTGTTTCATCACTATATAGCACAGATTGTTCGGCTAGTTTCTCTCGTCACAGGAATCCCTGTTTTCCCCCAACCTGCGCCGCCATAAATGTCATCTCTATCGTCATCTGTCACGGTATTGTACCGACACCGTTGATTCTGTCATAATCGTTCCTAATAATATTTCTATCGTTCACGATTCTGCCAGAGAGACAACATTTACTGATTTTGCATTCTTCATCCACGATCTCAGATTCCCTATCAATATTTCTCCCAATATGCCGGTAATCTGAATCGGATCCCCCTTCCGTGGGGGTAATTGGCAGTCTATCGTGCCCCCTGGCACACAAACAATCCCCCAACACACTACAAACCAATCCCCGCACTTCCTCACACCCCAACATCCCCCATTACCCACCAAACCATCCCCCCATTATCCCCCAAACCATCCCCACACTCCTCTATTACCCCCCCAAACAATCCCCCAACACAGACCCCATTACACCCCAAACCATCCCCCATTACACCTCAAACCATCCCCCAACACCCCCTAAACCATGCACCGAACAACGCCCCCAAACCATGTCCCAACACCCCTCATACAACCGGTACAGGCTGGCCTGTACCAATTGCAGGTGGTAAAGGCGGGCCTGTACCGGTGGCGGGCTCATACCGCGAGGGGGTCATGCCAATCGGTACAGGCGGGCCTGTACCAGTGGAATCGGTACAGGCGGGCCTCGTTTCGTTGAAACTGGCACAGCGGGCCTCAGAAGGGAATTCGGTGCCAGTACCGTACTCGCTGGAATCGGTACAGGCGGGCCTGTACCAGTGAAATCGGTACAGGCGGGCCTGTACCAGTGGAATCGGTACAGGCGGGCCTGTACCAGTGGAATCGGTACAGGCGGGCCTGTACCAGTGGAATCGGTACAGGCGGGCCTGTACCAGTGGAATCGGTACAGGCGGGCCTGTACCGAAATCGGCCGGTATATACCAGCGGCGGGCTCATATCGTAATATATATATATATATATTATCGTATTATATTATATTGAAGTACATATAGCTATTCGATATAACTTGATAACTTGATAACTTCCGATGAATACGGGACAAAATTATTTTTTGGACATGAACTGTCCTGATTTTTTTTGACAATTCCGTGGTATTCACGTGATAATATTCGCAGGCATTCGTATTTCACTCTGTTCAAAAGAGTCACTGCTTCCGTTCATCGGATTTGAGCCAGTATATAACGCTTATTTCAGTAACGGCAGGGTTCGACTTGCTCGGTCAACAATATCAGCTATTCACACAACAGAAATCATGCAGGGTAAAATAGTACATAATAATACTACAAGTTTGCAACACACACACACACACAACACACATACACACACACATATATAATTCCAATACCGCTTATCAAACTATTCTATTATAACCTGATACTAAACGGGTTCTAAAACAGCAAATCCATATCGCATCTCAACAAGCAAAATGAACGTGTCCCGAAGGACATCACATTTTTTCGTGCCGCGCAGATCCCGCAGACACTGCGAGTGCTAAATATATATATTTTGGCGAGCAGTAGATCCCGTAGTACCTGCGAACATTAACCGAAACTGTCAGGCGGTGGAGAAAAAGCAGCATCGCTGACTGGCTCACATAAGTTGAGAAGAAAGGCGCATAGCGAAAAGCCTAAGTGATCTAAATCCTAAACTGAAAGTAGCATGGCCAACTAAGACCGAGGAAGATCCCGCCAGGGCAAGCCCCAGACGCGCTGCTACCCGATTAAGATAATCGGCGCTTCCCATTTCAAGATGGACCGCGCTGCTGGCCAGTTCAGAATCAACGATGCAACAACATTACCACGATTTTCGTAGCACAAGATCCTGAGATCAAGGAGTGGTATCGAAAGTTTTAGGCCTCATTGATAGTTTTTCGATAGGCAGAATTTTATATCAATCGATAACAATAGGTGTTAATAGGTATCGATCAATATCGATAGGTCAGTTTGGGTATCGATCGATAACAATAGTTATGAAAACTTATCAATAAATAAGTTACAAATTCGATATATCGATATGCTACCACTACCACTACGAAATGCCCCGACATTCCACGAAGTTTAGAGAAGACCTTCTTGGCACGCGGTTGGCTGGTTCGCTCCGCTCCTTTCTTTTTCTGCTCTTCTCCGATGCATCTTTCTTCGCAAGCTCAGCTTGCTCACGCTCGGAGCGAATCTTGAAGTTCTCGATCTCAACCTCATGCCCTGGTAAGCTGGTCAAGGGCTCCTAAGTTTCTGATCCTTCAGGCAGATCTTTCCATCGGATCAACCACTGCTGCTCGAAATAACGCGTGCGAATTGCTACGATATCTTCTACGATATACTCCCTCTCATCGCTGCCTGCTGGGTCAAACAGGTTTTGCTGCGTTCTTTTCACGGGACCTTTCCCTTGTGCTAACAGGACGTCATCTTTCGCTTTCTTGCGCGGGCGTTTGCCACGTCCACGAGCATCCATCTTGACGAAGATCCTTTGTCTAGATTGCATGGCGTCGCGGGGACAACGGTACTCTATTTATATGGATACTGTATATCTTCTCTCGATGCGCCTGCCTTTTGCACATCGATCTGGAACGATGGAAGTCGGCCAATGCGAATACTGTAAAGGCCCAATCGATGTGGAATCGATGAATCGATTTTGACCAATTGTGTCGTTCAAATTTGAATTCATCGATCAATAACAATAGGTGTAAATAGGCATCGGTCAATATCGATAGGTCCGGGGGGTTATCGATCAATATTCAATATTTCGATATGTACAAATTTGCTATCGATCAATAACAATATTTCGATTAATCGATACTATCGAAAATATTGAATATCGATACCACTCCTTGCCTGCGACCGGGCACCAGAAACTTGTGGGACGAAACGAAAGCAGCAGGATTTAACAACCGCATGGTTCGCGCTCATAATTCGGGTGCCCTGCACCTCAACCAAAAGATCCCCGCAGCCGGCGCATAACCACCTCCACCAAAAGATCCCAGCAGCCGGCGCATACCAAAGCACGCAGGATTCGCAACCAATTCGTTATGCGAAGCTAGCAGTGAAGAGCACCCTGTGGGACTGGTGAGGTAAGTTCAACGATCGGCAAAAACATTATCCCCTCAGTTCGTCTAAAGCACGCGTATTCTGCTGGCCGCCGTGATAAAGAACTTGTAAGCTTGGTTATTCAAATTCTGGTGTGCGATATGTTTGAAAATCGAACGCTAGCAGAATCGTTTCACCGCCCAACCAATCAAATTCTAGATCGTAGATCATCGTATCGATCGATCGATGGCCCACGGTTTCCATTGGCTAACAAAAACTAAAGATCTTGCGAGGTGACACATTCGTTATTGTCAGAAACGCTATCTTTCTGGTCCCACTTTCGTTTTACGACGAGTCATGCATGATGGATACATGGTTATCCTATGTCACCTTAAACATCATCAACACCCAAAAATCGTCATTCTTCATCATCCACAAAGACCTCTGGCCTAGGTTTTCAGCCTGCGAAAAAGTCATCATCAAAAAAGTTATAAAATCTGAAAACGAAAATAATCCATAGCTTTTTCAATTTTTACTTTTTCGACTTGATACTTTGCATATCATGTGTCATGCATAAAACTCACACCTCACCCAATTTACACCACTTAACAATCATCAAAACTCCCAAATCCACCGCGCGCAAATGTCATAAAAAATACCGAAAACCTGTTGTGGGACATATCGTCTTATGCCATTCCGAAAGCAAGCTATTTGCGAAACTTACAGATTCTGCCATAATTCAAAACGACACATTTTTCTTCGAAACATGACCACAATTTGTGTGAGAATTATTTGAATATACCCGTTCAGCTAAAAGTTAGGGTACCTAAGCCTTAATATTGGAGAGCTTACATTGTAACATAGGGTACAAACCTCACCAAAAAGTCGTATCTAAAGTTTAGCACATTGTTAAGGTCAGGGTGCAAGCATTGATCGAATTCCATAGGGTGTCGTGACCTTCGTTCACCCGGTAGGGTGCCTTAATTGATCCTTATGTTAGAGTGCTCATCTTAACTATTATACGCCTTGTGCGTTTTCCCCAAATTTCGGTTATGAATGATCACATACTCCACAGTTGCGGGTCCTAACATGTGGACGATATATTTTATATGACGAGGAAGGCAATCGAAAATTTATGAAAAGTAGCATCGCGGAAACACACACCACTTCTATTGGAGATCTAATTCACCAATCACAGTACAGCTTTGATAAACTATGCAAGTAAGTAAGTCGCCCCGGTTTGTCCTTATTAAGAACACGGTTTATATGCATCTATGCCTACACCACACATACTGAATGGCATGCGATCGGCCGGCAAAAGCCAGCCCATCATCATCCCAGTGGATGTGAGAAGCAAATCAGGAGCAGGGCGGGGCCGTGACAAGATACCACCAACTCATAGATATTCCCAACCCAGATGCAAAGCAGCATGGAAAGATGATACGATGTGATCGATCATCGCCCAACAATTGTTGGTCTCTGGGTTACGAAGTAAGCGGACCCTTCTGGCATGCCCCCCAGTGGCTCACGGTCGATGGACGGGACCCGTTGGTCCATGGTTATGCCATGAATGCCGTCACACCACACGGCATGGACACCCCATGGTAAAACTGAAAACATGCGGGCACCTAAGTGCTCTCCACAAAAATCAAGGGAGCACAGAATGTGGACTTCACCACCCTCTGCCTCTCCTTGCAGCAAAGGCAGACGAATCCACCGAGCTCTCCAAGAGGCAATGCCCGCCAGAATGGCACCACAGGGACAACCGCCTCCCCTCCCAAAACCCACCTCCACCCGGAGGCCAGTACTACACCACACACACACTGAACTGCATGAGATCGGCCAACAAAAGCCAGCCCATCATCATCCCAGTGGATGTGAAAAGCAAATCAAGAGCAGGGCGGGGCCGTGACAAGATACCACAAACGCATACATATTCCCAACCCAAATGCAAAGCAGCATGGAAAGATGATACGATGTGACCGATCGTCGCCAAACAACTGTCCGCAGGAAACACACACTGAACGGCATGAGATCGGCCAACAAAAGCCAGCCCATCATCATCCCAGTGGATGTGAAAAGCAAATCAAGAGCAGGGCGGGGCCGTGACAAGATACCATAAACTCATACATATTCCCAACCCAGATGCAAGGCAGCATGGAAGGATGATACGATGTGACCGATCATCGCCCAACAACAGTTGTGTGACCGATCGTCACACACACACACACACACACACAGGCTCCGGTGGCTCAGTAAGGCTTAGGGGGTCCAATTCTTCACTAGTAAGCTCCGGTGAATCCGGATAAGTGTCCCGAAGTGTGTGCTGAATCCTTTGATCCCCGGCGTGGGTACATAGTGCAGCCGGTCTTCTGTGGCTACGGGGTGCCAAAGGAGTCGGTCCAAGGATAAGCACACACATCGCAGCTCTCTTGAGACCAGGCTCTAGGGCGGGTAGAGGGCAGCGGGGTGGTTCCGAATGTGGGCTTGGTGGTGAAAGGATGGCTCGAGTGGCTCGAGGGGCGGAGGTGAGCCGGCTTCGGAGACACAGCAGCAGTGCGCCAGCAGGGCAGCCACAGAGGGGCTCAGGTGGCCCAGTGAGGCTCAGGGGGCAGAGGGGTGGTCCTGCGCGTGGCTTGGTGGTGGAGATATGGCTCGCGCAGCTCGGGGGGCAGGGATGAGCCGGCTTCAGGCACAAGGCAGCAGTGCGCCGGTGGTGCGGTTGCAGAGGGCCTGGGGTGGCTCAGTAAGGCTTAGGGGGTCCCATTCTTCACAAGTGAGCTCCGGAGAATCCGGATAAGTGTCCCGAAGTGTGTGCTGAATCCTTTGATCCCCGGCGTGAGTACATAGTGCAGCCGGTCTTCTGTGGCTACGGGGTGTCAAAGGAGTCGGTCCAAGAATAAGCACACACATCGTATCAAAACGCATCACCCCTCCGTCCTTCAGGATGCCGCGGGTGCTACAAAAATGCATTCATTATTGTTTCTATTGATGACTGCTAGCCGGTTCCGTGCACTCGAGGCCTGCCGCCGATCCTCTCGCATCTCAGCCATGCGCTTCTGCTATTGGGACTCCCTGCCCCGCCCCACTAGTGCTGCTACACCTTCGCCCTGCCCGCGTTGCTGCTATGCGCTAAGTCCGCTCCGGCCGTTAGACCCACCCTCACCACGCCTCGATCTATGGCGGACTTGGTGGAATAGCCCCCAATGAGGGCCGCCGCCGAGCCTGGGCCTGTGAGCTTAGCGGCCCCTGTGCTCCCACTATGGGCCGGTGCTCGCCCAGTAGCTGCGCCTCTGCTGGTCGGGTGCCCGGGATCCCTTCCCATGCTCGAGGGCGTGCCTCGTAGGTCAGCGCCGCCCTGAGTAGCGGCTGCCCCCCCGGTTTCTGCCTCCGAGCGCCTCAAGTGCGTGTGGTGCGGCCCTGCTCCGGCACCTCCCCCTCCCCCATGGTCCGCAGCACTGCTCCCAGCAGCACTGCCTCCGTGGCTGGAAGAACTCCTGCTGGCAGCTGCACCACCATAAAGGTCCGCGCCGGTCGAGAGCCCTGCGTGGTAGGTATGCACGGTCACTGCGCCATCCGCCCGGTTGGCCGGCACTGCGCTCCGGTGCAGCGGATGTGCGGGGCGCTCCACAGGCAGCGCCCAGTTCTGCGGCACCCCCTGTCCATCATGTCCCCATCCCATCCCAAGTCCTTGGCCACGAAGTCCGTGCGGTGGAGCAGAACCAGATGATGACGCACGCGGGTCGACGCCGCTTCCATTTCATCACAACTGACTGCCCCTCTAGAAGGATGTCCCATGCCTCGCCAAATGCGACACGTGGGCAGGAAGTCTTGAGCTCGCAACCAAATGCGACACGTGGGCAGGAAGTCTTGAGTCAACCAAATGCGACACGTGGCAGGAAGTCTTGAGCTCAAATCAAATGCGACAGGGCAGGAAGTCTTGAGCTCGCAACCAAATGCGACACGTGGGCAGTGAAGTCTTGAGCTCGCAACCAAATGCGACACGAGGCAGGAAGTCTTGAGCCTCGCAACAGCCGTGGGCAGGAAGTCTTGAGCTCGCAACAGCCGTGGGAGCAGTCTGAGTCGCAACAGCCGTGGGCAGGAAGTCTTGAGCTCGCAACAGCCGTGGGCAGGAAGTCTTGAGCTCGCAACAGCCGTGGGCTGCACAACCGACGGTGCGGACAGCAATGCCACAGACAGCGAAACATCAAGGGAGGCAGCTGGATTGCGATTAGGCGGTGGCAGTGAGCAGGGCACCTTGGTGGCCCGGGGGATGCCCGCGGCGCTCGCAGCTGCATATGCGGCGGCGCTGTCCCCCACGTGGGCGCCCAGGACAGAGGACCCAGCCGAAGACCCGGCCGAAGATGCTGCAGCGTGAGTCCTGCCGCAGCACACCCATGCCCAGCCGGTGCGTCACTGGATGCGCCCTCTCTGCCGCCGGGTGCTCAGGCGGAAAAAGCTGCCAGCGGCTTGAGCACAGAGGGGGTGTGTCCACACGGCATCGGACGGAGCTACCTCAGAGCGGATCAAAGCGAGCTCCGAGCTCCGAAGATGCCCTCGGGGCGGGCGCTTCAGGGATCCACGTGGCGATTCAGCAAGCCTACCTGGGCACGGCATCCATGCCAGCCCGGGGATGCTGCTGCTGCGGCCGACTGCCCGTGCCCCCTGTGACTGCATGGTCATGATGCCCGCCCACCCTTCAGTATAGAGCGGCATGGAGAGAGAGAGTGTGTGTGTGTGTGGTGTCCCCACATCGCGGTGGCCTTGCACAGCAGCCAGTTGCCACAGGAGCCCGTCCCGGACTGAATGTGATACACCCCTCGCCGCTACCGCAAGAGCGACACCCCATGCCGAGGCAATGACCCAATCCATGCAGTATTCTCACACCACGCCGAGTAAACTGGCATGACACCGCCGGCTGATGTGGCATGGCGCCACCGACTCAAGCGACCTGGACCGTTACCTCAACGGAGGAATCAGCGTGCAGGTGCAGGGAACCTTCGCCCCCGCGGAACGAAATCATGCGCTCCTCGTTCCAGCAGCAGCCAGGAATGCCTTAGCTGCTGTGCGTGCGCAGGAGATCCCTGCCAGCCGTGGCTTGGGAGCAAAGCCGCAAGTGTAGATGCCCCAAAAACGGAAGCGGTGGAGGATCACGCTCGGACACCGGAGGACGGAGACAGGGTCGGTCCAGTGGCGGGCTCGCCGCGCAGTGACAGTGAACACATCGCAGGTTATCCACCTCCCCTAACTGCTGTGCGGACCTTCGCGCGGCGGTGCGGCAATCATGAAGAGAAAGGCTCCGTGGAGCGCTGAACCAAAGACGGCAGAGAGCCCTGAAAGCAGGCATCAGGCGCCCACACAGGCGCAGCGCTGCCTGTGGCGAGGGGATTTGCTAGGGTTGCGCACGGGGGTCCACAGATCTAGGGCTTGCTAGGGCTGCGCACTAAGGTCCACAGATCTAGGGTCTGCTAGGGTTGCGCACCAAGATCCACAGATCTAGGGTTTGCTAGGGTTGCGCACCAAGATCCACAGATCTAGGGTTTGCTAGGGTTGCGCACGGGAGTCCACAGATCTAGGGTTTGCTAGGGTTGCGCACGGGGTTCCACAGGCCTGCCGGACGCACTTGTGCCTGACAAAGCGCTTTGCGTCATCGACGTTCGGTGTTCAGCAGCGGCCTCCGAGGAGGCGCGCTGTCTGGCGAGCGCCGAGGTGGTGGTGTCAAGCCCCGGGTACGCCTCTCCTGGTCTTGCAGCCCGCTGCTCCACCACCAACCCCCACTCCTACCTGCGGTCGGGGGGCAACTCCTCATAGGCATCCCGTGCCATGCCCCCGCCCGAAGACATTCCTCATCCTGCGCCTGCTGTGGCCCCGCCAGTCACACTCCGACGCACAGCGCGCACCTTGGGCACGGCCTGCACGTTGGTCGGAATGTGCACCCCTATGTGACTCACTCGCTCGGACTGTGCTTGAACCTGATGCAGCCCCACGTCGCCCCCCCGCCCACTCCATCCCCAGTACCGGAGGCACCTACACGGGCTGGCTCTACGCTCGCGTGGGAAAGGAGGTTCGGGTCAACTTCATGCTGCAGTTCGTGCAGCCCCTGCTTCGTGTGGAGGGGGGAAGGGAGGGGGGAGTTCTTGGGTATGGCTGGGGGGAGCGATCTCGAGGCACCTTACGCTCAAGCTCATGCAGCGCTTGTTTTGTGTCAGTCCGCTCCCTCTGGTGCCCACCATCACATCCAATCAGGGGCCTGCCCAGCCCCCGGAACTGCCGCGCGTGGCTCCAGGAAGCGGCGCCTTGGATGGCACTGCTCGGAAGCCGCTGAGCGCTCGGAGGCTGAGAGCACACGCGAGACTCCTGGTCGGATGCTCGAAGGGGGTCAATGCAACAGGCGGATCCGCAGAACGGGGCAGCCGCGGCGGGCGAAGTGATTGCCGTGGTCAACGCAACGGGCGGACAGGCGCCCATGATGCAGCGAGGGAGGCCGGCTCGGGGAGTCGCCACCTTGAGGGACGCCACCATCTGCTTCATCTGCCCCAGGTGGCGCTCCAGCTTGTGGTCCACGTCATGAATGTGCGCGTGGATGTGCGTCACTCGCGTCGTTGCGGCTGCAACAGGTCGCCTCCGGGCCAGCTCAATCCGTGCAGCGCCCCTCAAGTAGCTTTCTCCCAGCTACAGAGTATTACAGGGCGGGCTACATCGTGATCAGCATGGGTTACAGGGTCATAAGCATGGGCTACAGGGTGGGCGGCAGGGGAATAAGCGTTTGATGAAGGGTGGTTAGCGTGGGTTACAGGGTGGCGTGTGGATTATAGGGTGGGTCACAGGGAGATGCATGTCGGTCACAGGGCGAGTTGAAGGGTAATAATTGGGTTCCAGGGCGAGTTGAAGGGTAATAATTGGGTTACATGGCGAGTTGAAGGGTAATAATTGGGTTGCAGGGTGAGCGACAGGGCACACCGTGCGTTGGCGTGGATCCGTGGGTGTGGTTGCTCGGCTCCTCGGAGACCGCATACGTGTCGGCGGCGGCGGCAGCTTCCTGCTCCTGCTCGCCCTCGGCCGTGAACTGGTGGATGCGCATGTGCTGCATCATATGCTGGTTTCGAGCACACCCACCGACCCCGCTCCCACACGTGTTTTCCTCCACGGCACCCTCCTCCACGGCCATAACAACGCAGCAAGGCCCGGTGGCTTCCTTCCTTATGCCACATGCGATGGCGCGCCTGCTGCGAGAGTCAGCCACGCCCACTTTCCAGTCCCCGGAGGAGTGAACCTACTTCCAATGTTCCCTCACACTGGATTGACGCGACCGGTCAGAAATGTGGCTGCCAACTGAGATCGCGATGCGTAAAGAGCTTGAGGCGACAGCGCATGCCGCACAGCGGTTTGCGGCTGCCCGGAACTGCGGACGCTGAGCGCTCAGCTGCCCAAACTGGTCCCGCTTCCGCCGCAAGCGAGCCGGAGTGCGCCGCAACCGAGCTCGCATCGGAATGGATGATGGGGGGAGCGCTGTGCCTTGGCATCGATCTTGGTGGAGGAGGCACCGGCAGCTGGAATGGGTTCAGTTCAGGAAAAGTTGAGCCCTGCCAAGGGCAGCAGCGAGTCACCTCTAAGGTGGACGATGCTGTGAAGTTGGCGGCCTCGCCGAGGTCCTGCAGTTCCTCATGCAACTCTTGCAGATCCCCCCTGCGTCGAACCGGCACCTCCGCTCATCGCCTCGGCCTCGGCGCTCACGCAGCAAAGCCGGCTTGCCAGCGCCTTGCGCCAAGCGCAGCAGGCCCGCCTCGAGCTATACCCTGCAGGCCCTGGCCGGGCTCGGGAGGCAGGCCCGGCACCTATAGAGGGTTGGCTCCACCGCCAGCCCGAGCGCCAGCTGTGACGCCCCGAGCGTGAGCCCGGCCAACACCAGGAATGTCAGCTGAGACAGAATCCGTCTCGGTGCCCAATGCACTTCCTGCTCACCGCCACGTGTCAAGCTCCCAGGTAAATCCCTCTCCACTCCCCTGCCTGCCGCCACGCAGCAAGCTCCCACTAACAAGTCTGTATTCCCCTGCACTGTTTCTGCGTGCTGTGCTAACATGCTGTGAGCCCCACGATGCCTTGCCGGGTACCCCGCACAGCCCTGCGAGTGAACAGCCTTAGCACCAAGGATCATCGAGCAGACGAAGTTCCTGCACTGCTCGTGCTTCCGGATCGATGGCGCCCTGCTCTAACGCGAGGGCACCGCTTGGCGCCCCACCAAACTGATCGGCGGCCCCCAGGGTGCACATCCGGGCACGTCCCGCCACACACTAGTGTGCCGCCCGACTCACCGGCGCGAGCGAAGCTCTCTGGGCGAGAGCATGATTCCCGATGGCCGTAGAAACTGCGTTCACAGGCCAGCTGAGACATACGATGCAGTGCCAGTCTGTCGCAATGGCCGATATGATTTTCCCAAAGAATATCGATGAATGAGAACCGGTCCGCAGACTCGACGAGAAGTCACAGGACAGATGCAACTGTATCTACTTGCCACACTTTTTTCAGAGGTGGTTGACTGTTTCATCCGTCCGATGCTCTCTGAACTTGTTCCCGCGACCTTCTGGTGACCGTGGGAGATGAGGGTGGACCTGGCTGTGGCCACGGACGTCCTCGTCGCCGCGGCGCAGCTTGTCTAGGAGGGGACGCTTCAGCCCGAGGGCGATCACCACAGCGCTGGTGCTCGCCGCTGCAAGCCCCCCGCCGCGTTGTCGCCCCAGCCCGACCCTCACGGACCTACCACGGAATCTGTGAGCAACATCTAGCCAAAGGGGATGGTGCCAGCACGAGGGGCGACGCATGGGGCGGGCTCCACACAAAGCTCAAACACAGCGCCCCCAGTGAGGCCTGCGCGTTGGCCGAGCTACCCAGACTGAGGGCAGTCTGCCCCGAACGGCTTACACTTCAGAGACTTCAGAGGGAGAGAGACACGTGGCGGAAAGCTGATCTCGCCGTGACAAGTTGTGCCCGGGGAGACAATCCGATATGGGCGGACCGCACCAGAACCCTGTAGTAGGTCACGCAAGGCATCATGGTCCGCTTGAAGGGGCACCATCTCTGAGAGAGGTGTGACATTGGGCGGGATCGGAGGATCAGGCGTCCTGAGCCGCCTACCAGAGAGGAAAAAGAGGAGGTGCATGATGGGATCCCACTTGACCGGACTGTGGAGTGACAGCACAGTTGCCATCCAGGGCACCAGGCTATATGCCACCAGAGACGCCACACCCACCACCTTGCAGCGGACCTACGGCACTCCCTCACCCGCCCGCCAACCCCCAGGGCCCTCAATCAACTGCGCACCCGGCAGCTCGTAGGGGCTAATCTGGCGTCGAGGGCAGCAATCAAGCCCCGCTCTTAGCCTCTTAGTGTGAACTGCATCAATCTAAATAGGCACGCCTTCCCTTCCGGGACCCCGCGGAGGGTGGTTACCGCCCCTCCACTCCTGGGAGCACCCCTCTGCCCCCTGCATCCCCCTTTTTCGCGCAGGTCCGTCAGGACGACACGTCACAGTTCCCACACAGTGCGACGTCTGGTCCGTCTCCTGGAGGCCGAGAGGAGGTCTCCGAGCTGCTAAGATCGCTTCGAAGCAGACGGGCGCCCTGAGAAAAGCGTTTGCGCAAGCTCCCACTTCACTTACTACACAGGACCTCTAGCCGAGAGATCTCCAACTGTTCGGGCCGGCACTGCCCTGCGGCACCAGCGCTCTATCGTAGGAAACCGGGGAAGCTTGCGACTTCAAAGTAATCAGAAGGCCAGGTGCCGAAACAACGTGGTCTGCGGGGCCGGCTTTCACTCTCAAGCGCGATACTTAGGCGTGAATAGGAGAGTCGGTTCAACGCGTGGGAGAAGGAGGGCGGAAGGGAGAGGCGCACGATGGCGAGACGTTGGAGTAGCAGCCAGAGGACGCCGACCAGAAAGCACAAATGTAAATATATCCACAAGACGCTTTTCGTCGCCTGCAAGCACGTGCACAGCTCAACGCACGATTCACCCCGGCGAAGCCGAAGCTCCGTGCACGCTGTTTTAATAGCCGAAGATGCTGCTCCCGAAACGCTGTGGCAGTTCCGACGTTGTTGATCCATCAGCTGGCGAGATGTAGTTGGTGAGGCGCACCTGAGGTAAGAGCTGCTTCAACGAGAAACTCGACATACCGCAAGCGGAATTGCATACAGCAAAAATCACTGGGAGCCAAAGAGCAATAAGCAAATCCTGGTGAAAAGGGCGGCCCGGGGTCCCCACGAGGTCAATCGTTCTTGGTTCGAGATTCAAGAAAACGCGACTGAAGAAGGACACGAACAAGCGATCGCGGAGATGATTCATGGGTGCTCGGTGAAGCCATGTAAGCCATTTTTACCCACGGTCAACGAAGCGTCGATTGACACCGACTGCCGGACCACAAAGCCAAGCCAGCAGGCGAGGGCACGCAAGGCGAAGCCATAGTCCGTACCGGCTTGGAGTAAATTTCATCCAAAGTCACGAGGCGTATACGAAAAGGAAAGAGCTGAACTGGCAACACGGAAGCGCCGAGACGACGCAGGATCTGCGGAGCCGGGTGGAGCCCTCTGCAACAGTCAGTCGCCCGCTGACGCCACACACTCGACAAACCTCGGTCCGAGCGTGGGGCATGGGCACGGCAGGATACGGATTTTGTCTAGCCATTCCAAGCCACACTCCGAGCTCGCAAGTTTTCGTTGCGAGTTACAGTTTGCAACATGCGTGTGCGACTGGCTGGAGACGTCAGCAGGGAGTCTCACTTTTTGGATAGTGCTGGTTCCTATGAGAAAAAGCAAAATTCACCTGATGCTTGTCAACTTGGAAGTAGGGCGCCAACGCTTCAGCGCGCTTCTTCACAAATCCAATTATCTGCTCCCGCCTTGCGGCCAAATCCTGTGGCGACCGAGTCCCCAAGGGTTCCTGTGTTGTGAAGGGCATGGTCCCCATATGAGCTTGCTGAGTAGGTGTTCGCGTGTATGTGCAAGTGTTGGGCTATCCGAGACTGGCAATTGCAGCTTGACCACGATATGCATGCGAATAACTCGTCGAGGGGGACATAATTCAGATCGTGTCTTTTCCCCCCTGTTCTCAAATGGAAAAACGAAATCGCTCCACCGCACCGAGACGAGACGAGCGGACGGAAGAACCAAGAAGGGAGCTCCTCAGTTCTAGAACTGTACTGTAGAACTGGTCAAGCAGGAAGCTCAAAAGTCGATGGTGAACGAACGAGCGGACGGGAGGGAAGCAATAGCGAATAGGAAGCGCGACGCAAGTTTCCCATCTGAGATCTTTCGCATGTGACACACCCGAGCTCTGTTCATCCCATACCTGCAACTCAGGGGTAAAAAAGTGACCCCATGCTCGGAAAATTAGCGATCTACCCTACGCTAGTAGTGGACACGTTGAACGTTTTTTTTTTTTTTTTTGTGTTGACCTTGAGAATTTATTGGCCAATTTGGGGAAATCATTTTCATGAAAGAGGAGATATATATAATAGGTATATATATCACTGCAGAGACGGAAACTGGCTTCGGATAGAGGACTAAGATGAGATAAAACACATAAGTTTGGGTTTTAGTCTCGTATCGCGGACTGTGGGGAAGAAATGACAAGATGACAGGTGGCACATGCACTGCACTCAGAGCAAGGGGTGAAACTAGGAGGAGCTGGACCCCCCCCATAGAGTGGGGAAAGTCAGCTTCCCCGTGACACCACCTCACCCCGAAGGTGTGAGTGGTCATTGCTGGAAGTGACGCCCCGACTGTCACTCCTATAGTTAGGGTGTATGACTGCGTTCACCGGTCCCGGAACCCTAGACCCGAACATATAACGGGAAGACTCGGTATTCTCCTCATCCGTTTATCTATTCTGATTACCGCACTCCGAATATACAGTCAAGCTGATATATTCAGCAGGTTTGGAACCACGCACGCTTAATTTTATGTCACAACTATGAACACGCTTAGAAGGGGTCCCTCGGGCACCCCTGAAAGGCCTGTCACACCCCCCATATTTAGTCACCCTACCGCCGCCCATGTCAGACCCCACCGCATTTGCCCCCATGGCGCCCGTCTCAGCCGACAGCAAACGCCCCAACCATGACCCCCTTTTTCAGTAATTGTCATTCCCCCCTTCAGTCACGGTCCTACATACCCCAGTTCATTGTCCGCTCGAGCGCCCGGAGCATATCACGTTCACCCTCCAGCTCAGATCTCCCTCCCAGTTTGAATCATGCACAACACCTCGCCAGGCGCTACATCGACGTCGCCGCGACCAGCCCGTGCCGATCCGAGAGCACCGCAGAGCGTCAAGCACGACATCACGCGAAGTGACATCACGACACGACCACACATGACGTCTCGGCAATGCATGACAGGGCAAACGCAAGCGCGCGTTGACACCAAACGCCGCTGTCACTGGGAACCAATGGTCACAGGGCATCCGAAACGACAATGGCAGTTCACGGACTTTCACTGTGCTCGCTTGAGTATTTAGCTAGCTCTGCTTTCGAAAAGTTAGATCCGAACCTTTCAAAACCATTCTGCGATATAGTGATATTTGCCTCTTGTGGCCTAGTATTAAATGTGATATATACATACATATGCTTTGAATCCACATGAGAGCTTTGTCACTAGCAGTTTGTAAGAGTCTGGTTCGGATCCCCAGAGTGCCGTCACGCCACTCTGACGTATGTGCGAAGTCGTGACGTTGTGCTTGTTTTATCTGTGAATTGCCCCCTGTGTTGCTCGTTTGCCTTTCCGCTTTTCATGCTTCCACCTGAGCCTGAATTTACAGTCTGCGAGTGCAAGTTAGGCCCGCGCCCGTTTTGCGAATCCACGAGCCGGCGCGGCAGAAGCGCGTTGCCGCCTGGCATGTTTTACGTGGCATAGCAGTAGAAACCCATGTCACCGTTCCGCAGCGCTGGAGATCCTCAGCTGTCCGAAAACATTCGCGAATTCACAACACGCTCGCGAATTCCCGCAGAGGGGCATTTTTCCCGTTGAGCGCCTAGCGGCGAGATAGCCCGAAGCTGCGTTTGTCATAAATTCACACCCGCGACGGCGAACCGTCTCAGGCACTCTCAGCGGTATTCACGCTTGTGCACGATGCGCCCGGCCTTTTTGTGCGATATTTTGTACCATTTGCTATGCGAATTCGAACCTCGCAGGGCTTGCTTGCCGAATTTGCTCAAACCGGCATATATGACCGGCGTTTGGGAATGCACAACCGTAGCCGCGCCAACTCGAGCCGTGACACCTGACTGTCGCTGTTTGACGAGGTTGTAGCCGCACCCATGTTTTTCCCTCAGTTTGTATGATGTTAACCTTTGTGAATTCGACCTGCGCAGGCTGTGGCAACGTTGAATTCCCCGAACGGACCTGTGTGACAGGTTGTGGGAATTCACGGCTTACGGCGCGCCAGCTCGAGTCCAAACACCCGACTGCAACCTTTCGACAGCATTGCAGCCGGATGGTTTTTCCTTCAGTTTTCATTGTGTTTGTATTTGTGAATCCGACCCTCGTGGGCGTTGGCAGCGGTGAATTCCCCGACGAGCCTGTATGACAGGTTGTGGGAATTCATGGTTGGCGACGCGCCAGCTCGGGCCTGGAGTGAATGCCCAATTGCAAAGTGTTGTTTTGTTCTGCTGGAACGGTATCACCTAACAGAGAGCCGAACCTCTTCGTTGGTTTTGAAAGATTTCTCGGACCTCCTTTGTTTTCACTTGTGTGTGAACTCCTATGTGATGGCACCAGGCTCGCGCGCGGAGTGACACGGCAGCCATAGGCTCAGTGCACTTCAGGCCAGCTTGTGCATGCCTGACATGGTCTTTCAAACTTTGTGGCAGATTGGGTCAGCGACTTTTGTTGAGGATGCTTCTGTTGTGACTCATCAGCACGGGTGCAGTGCTTCGCAGCCATGGCGCCTGAGACGCCAGCTTTGCGCAGCTCTGCGACCTTTCAAGTGCCATGCCAACTGCGACACCTGCTTTCGGCCCTTCCAGCCATACAGCGAGTCTCTCTCTGAATGGCTCGGTGTGCAGGTCTGAATGAAGGTCTGTGTAGGTCTGTGTGTGTGCAGGTCTGTGTGTGTGTGTGCAGGTCTGTGTGTGTGCGTGC
>LGRX02006014.1:0-36232 GCA_001247695.2 Cymbomonas tetramitiformis
TTCCATATAGAACACATGGAATGTGCAAAACGGGAATTCCCAGTGGGAATTTTAGAAAAAATCTTATTTTTTCTCATAGCTCAAGATTGAAATACCTCAACTCAGGTTTCGTTTCACACGGGGGTACTGGGAATGGGAATGGGAACTTCCATATAGAACACATGGAATCTGCAAAACGGGAATTCCCAGTGGGAATTTTAGAAAAAACCTTATTTTTTCTCATAACTCAAGTTCGAAATACCTCAACTCAGGTTTCGTTTCACACAGGGGGAGGGGGGTACTGCGAATGGGAATGGGAACTTCCATATAGAACACATGGAATCTGCAAAACGGGAATTCCCAGTGGGAATTTTAGAAAAAACCTTATTTTTTCTCATAACTCAAGTTTGAAATACCTCAACTCCGGTTTCGTTTCACACAGGAGGGGGGGTACTGGGAATGGGAATGGGAACTTCCATATAGAACACATGGAATCTGCAAAACGGGAATTCCCAGTGGGAATTTTAGAAAAAAACCTTATTTTTTCTCATAACTCAAGATTGAAATACCTCAACTCAGGTTTCGTTTCACAGGGGTACTGGAATGGGAATGGGAACTTCCATATAGAACACATGAAAAATGGAAAACGGGAATAGAGGGAGGCGAGCAGGTCGCCGCGGGAGGCGAGGAGCCCGTGGTAGGCGAGGCGTGGTCGAGCCATCGGCCGAGGCGTTGGAGTCGACAGGCTCGCAAGCTCTCGGCGTTGATGAGGCCGCTTCGCCGGATGCGAGGAGGTGGCATGATGATACCCGGGTTGCGGCAAGCGCAACACCCACGAGGCGAGCGAACCGTGGAAGCTTCCCCCAGCGCCGTGCTTGCCGCCGTTCGGGCAGTCGCGGTGCCAGTGGCGGGCCTCGTCCTTCTTGCACGCGGAATTTTGGCAGAATGGAATGAAGTCGCCGCTGCCTTTGTGAAAGGCAACGCGCTTCCTCACCTGCGACTGCGGCCAGTTCCCTCCCGTCGGGAGGTCACCTGCTGCAAAACGAACACCGGAGCCGCCTCCCCCGTTGCCGATCTTGTTCTTGTCCGCCCGCGGGGTAAATGGCTACTGCCCCGCAGTCCTTGTGGTAGGACCAAATCGACGATTTGGTCCTACCACGAGGACCATTGTTCCGATAATTTAATTGGCCATCTCCCGTGATTTGTGGTGTCTAACCAATGAAAGGTGGTATATATAGGTCCTATATTAATTTGTTTGAACGCTGGTTTGGCCTATATCCATCCCATATATCCATGACGAACGCATTTCAAACCTCTACACTCAAATTTTTCAAAACGGATTTTTTGGAACATTCAAAATGTGGCAAATTAGTGACTCATCTTCAATAATTTTTTACCAATCATATATCAACCCTACACCTGCGCGGATACCATCAAATTGAACCTATACATATGTCCCAATCATATTTGGGCGGTAGGCCCGGTTGGAATGCATATATTGGTTCGTTGGCTCGTTGGCTTCCCCTCTAGTATATTGGCTCGTTGGTTTCCCCCCTAAAACAGTGGTCACGCGAGCTGACCATCCAGCCATCATAATTGCTTGCTAGAGGGCATATATCGCAAGGTTGGTGTGTGCGGCACATTAAATATTCAAGTATACATGTATTGCGAATTTCTGAAAGTCTAACATCATCCAAATATCTTATTTTTCGACTGGCGTGTACACTTTAGAATGGATAAATGCCAATTTCTAAAGTCCGAAATTCACTAAATTCGGAATTTGCATTGTGTTGAACATGCGCCATGCTGAAATAGAGCGGAAATGATGATGAGGGTGCGAAGTAACCGATTCAGTTATCTTATTTGGTCATAAACTCAAGATGTATAACCATGAGCATCACCGTGAGCCCCCCGTGTGACTCCTAATACTCAAAATAACGGTGGTCCTTATGGTAGGACCACCATTTTCTTCAAGCTTTTGGTGAAATTACACCCCTAAAGCGTGTCGTTCAACCGAACACCTAAAGTCTCATGGGGGCCACCGCTATAAGAAATAAAATTCATTTAACTCATAAATATCATGTGCAAATGTTGCCTGTGCCTCAAATAGTCGATTTAGTGATCGAAACCGCAATTGCCCATTGGTCCTTGTGGTAGGACCATGAATTTGGGTAGTAGCCATAAAACCCCGCCCGTTGACCTTGTCCGTGAGGACCTTCAGCTGCCGCTTCACGTCGAGGATGATGGCCGTGAGGTCGGACAGCTGCGAGGTGTCGCCGTCAGTGGCCACGGCCGCTGCGGACAGAGTGAACGAGGCAGTGTGCGTACCGGCTGCGACGTGTCGGGCGTAGCACTCGAGGACCCATTGCTGAATGGTGAGGAGGTCCACGGCCGCCCGTTGCTGGTGCGTGAAGAGCCTCGACACCACCGGCGCGTAGAACCCAGGATCCAGCGCCGCGAGGAACAACTCCTTCACCTCGTCATCGTCGAGAGTGTTGCGCCTCTTGGCAGACCGTAAGGCCGCGTTGAAGTCCGTGATGGACTCGGACGGGTCGGTGTGGGCCTTAAAGCGGACGCCAAGGAGGTCCGATGTCCCCTGGAAGGGTGCACCGGAGTCCAGCAGACGCCGTGCGAGCTCCAGCAGGGCCCGCTTGCCGTCCAGAGGGTGCAAGGTCGCAGATGCCTCGAGCCAGTCACCCGCTGGAGAGGCGGGAGACACGATGAGCTCGAGAGTTGAGAAGAGGAGCTTGTTGGCCTCGGGTCGCACGGCCAACGTGGAGTCCTCCAAGTCGAACATAGGGGCAAATAGCGCGTCCTCGGCCTCGAATGCCTCCTGGAGAGCAGGCACCAGCTTGGAGAAGAGCACCTGAGCGTTCGACTCCGTACCCGTAAACCGGTCATGCTTGTCGGGAAAGCATTTCCGGATGACGTGCTTCGCCACGCTCTCGTCGAAGCGCTCACGCGTGAGCGAGCGAACACCCGCCAAGAAAACGGCTTGGGCGGAGTTCGCAGCTGGCGCACCAGCGGGCGCCGGCGTAGCCGGCGTGACGGAGTTACGTGCGGCAGCGGAGTCGAAAATTGTAGCTAGCGAGCGTCGGCGTGACGCCATACTTGAGGTCAATCTAGTCGCAACCATGATGTAGAAGACTATAGAGACGAAGTGAGGGCAAATGTGGCGAGGTGCGGAAGGAGCGGCGGCCAAAAGTCGCGAGGCGGTTGTCGAGGAAAAGAAGGAAAGCTGCGGCGTAAAAGATTCCCCAAACGTGCATGTGGATCTAACAACGCGGCCAAGGAACTTGGTGTCGGATCCGACCAAAATTCCAACGTCTACCAACGCGTAGTACGGGAAAATCAAGCAGCCACGAGCCCGAGCTTTCCGTAAGTCCAATCAACCAGCCGCGAAACTAGGCCATACCGCTCCGCCGCGCCTCTAGAGGAGCCCCCTCACTCCATCTCAAGCGTCGGTGTTTAGCCTGACATGGCCAAACAACGCAGTGTCTAAACAAAGAGTGCGTGGGGCCAAACCTGTTGGATATACCCCTAGGACTTGGGATATATTCACTCAGTGAAGTTTTCTCAGAATGTGATAAAGTTGATAAGTTAACCCGATATAACGGGCATAAACAGTTAGGGTTCGGGTTTGGGTGACAGTCATACACACTACTATAGGAAGAGTCACAAAGCAAGCGGTGTGACTGTTCCAGCAGTTCCTGAATGTATAAGAACTCTAAGTGTAACCAGTTTCGGGGATGAGAACTAAACTGAGAATTGTAACATAAAAGTAAAGAGCCGTAACTGCTGTATATTGTGTATTGAAAGCATGCACTGAAAGCAAAAGCATACTAGAAGGATTTGCGAAACCGAAGTCCGATAGTAGACCAATCGAAACCATACCTCGTGCGGTCGTTTAATAAGTTTAGATAGAATAAGTCCGAAACCGTAAAGAAGAGAAGAGCAAGAGTGTAGACTCCTACACATGTCATACCATGTCATGTCATGTCATGTCATGTCATGTCATGTCATGTCATGTCATGTCATGTCATGTCATGTCATGTCATGTCATGTCATGTCATATGTTATAATGACATACAATCGTCGAGTATCGTCAGTACGGTCGACTATGACATGTACAGGCATAATATCTGTCATCCACTCACCATGAGTGACATCTGTCATCGAGAGGCCGAGTACGGCATCTCGATGATGAAGCAAGACAAGTTCTTGAAGAACAAACTGTTCTGAAAGGACGCGTCTTCGCTTCAAGCATGAATTGAACACCATGCGGGTATCAACAGGCTAATTCGATCAGCCGATACTGTTAGTTCACCCAATGTTCTCGGGTTCACAACCCGATGGTGGTAACGCCTATGAGGTGTGAGGACATTGAGGTATATGAGGAGCATTGCGCTCAAGCAGAGGATTCTGGACACCAGAGACTGCACTCATACCCACCAAATACTTGTTGCGAGTTGCTACAGTTCAATAGCAGCCGCACAGTCTGAAAGGTTGAATATCAACCTTGACAACCAGCTTGCCAAGCTTGTCGATGTCCTTCGGGGTGGCCTCGAACCGCTTGTTCTTGTCGCCCAACACAGACATGCGTAGTGTTTTTACCCATGTACTCTCGACGTGGCTAGAGTTGACGAGATTGGATTAGCCTGCCTCCAGATTATGATGCTGTTGGTTCAGGTTGCCCCAAGATGGGCTTAATTTAGGGTTTTAACTGTATCTGTATTCTGCAGTATGCCTCACCGACTGCTGGTTTCAGGAGTTACCCTGCCAGAAAGGACAGGTTCTCCTGTAGGATGCTTATTTCCACCGAAGCTGAGTAGGTGTTTGTTTCAGTTCCGTGACCACCTAGTTTGCCAGTCACCACCCTAGGTGGTGTGCTGGAAGTGACACCCCGACTGCCATTCCTATAGTTAGGGTGTATGATTGTCACCGGTCCCGGAACCCTAGACCCCGAACATATATGGCTACTGCCCCGCAGTCCTTGTGGTAGGACCAAATCGACGATTTGGTCCTACCACGAGGACCATTGTTCCGATAATTTAATTGGCAATCTCCCGTGATTTGTGGTGTCTAACCAATGAAAGGTGGTATATATAGGTCCTATATTAATTTATTTGAACGTTGGTTTGGCCTATATCCATCCCATATATCCATGACGAACGCATTTCAAACCTCTACACTCAAATTTTTCAAAACGGATTTTTTGGAACATTCAAAATGTGGCAAATTAGTGACTCATCTTCAACAATTTTTTACCAATCATATCGATCAACACTACACCTGCGCGGATACCATCAAATTGAACCTATACATATGTTCCAATCATATTTGGGCGGTAGGCCCGGTTGGAATGCATATATTGACTCGTTGGCTCGTTGGCTTCCCCTCTAATATATTGGCTCGTTGGTTTCCCCCCTAAAACGGTGGTCACGCGAGCTGACCAGCCAGCCATTATAATTGCTTGCTAGATGGCATATATCGCAAGGTTGGTGTGTGCAGCACATTAAATCTTCAAGTATATATGTATTGCGAATTTCTGAAAGTCTAACATCATCCAAATATCTTATTTTTCGAATGGCGTGTACATTTTAGAATGGATGAATGCCAATTTCTAAAGTCTGAAATTCACTAAATTCGGAATTTGCATTGTGTTGAACATGCGCCATGCTGAAATAGAGCGGAAATGATGATGAGGGTGCGAAGTAGCCGATTCAGTTATCTTATTTGGTCATAAACTCAAGATGTATAACCATGGGCATCACCGTGAGCCCCCCATGTGACTCCTAATACTCAAAATAACGGTGGTCCTTGTGGTAGGACCACCATTTTCTTCAAGCTTTTGGTGCAATTACACCCCTAAAGCGTGTCGTTCAACCACACACCTAAAGTCTCATGGGGGCCGCCGCTATAAGAAATAAAATTCATTTAACTCATAAATATCATGTGCAAATGTTGCCTGTGCCTCAAATAGTCGATTTAGTGATCGAAACCGCAATTGCCCATTGGTCCTTGTGGTAGGACCATGAATTTGGGTAGTAGCCATATAACGGGAATGAGTATTCTCACCGGTTATCTATTCTGATTATCTGTCTCACCGAATATACAGTCCAGCTGATATATTCAACAATGTCGATTCTCGCGTCTTACGTCCTTGACCAGCTTGCATTGGTCCAGATAATGCTGCCACTCCGTTTTGACCGCGTCGTCGTCGTCTGAGCGCGGATCGGGGGGGGGGAAGCACCGGCGGTGTCTGCGGAGTAGACGAATTCCGCACTGCATCTTGGAGGCGAATGGCCGCTTCCAAATCACTCTCCTTAAGTAGCTTGCGCTTAGCGCGCGTCGGCATTGGTCTCGAAGTCATAAATTAGAACACCTTAGGTAGGTGGTGCTACGGGTGCCAAGGTGGGGTGATGGGGCGGTAAGCGCGGAAATGCCGGAATAGCGGGGTATCAACGTGAAATTACCAGCGATCGCGAAGTCGAAAAGGGTGGCGCGCGCGCAAGCTCCTCCTACAATGTAAAGGTGCTAAGGGTAGCTAATCCGTAACATAAACCCAATCAAAGTAGCCCAATCACCAGCAACATGAATCTCACAGCGACAGAGCCGCTCTTAACAACTACATCTCAACCGCGCATACCGCCCAAACGCCCCACATGCGCCCAAGCGCACCACCTACTCAAACGGCGAAAGTAGCCAACCATGCCCTATAGCAAGGACAACAAAAGCGTGGAATGGATCCACGAGCTAGTGAATATACCCTAACTGGATATATTCGGAGTGAGCCTAAATAGGGTTGACTGTATTCAGAATATTGAGTGCGTGTTTTGTTAATATGATACTGAAACCTATAAGCTATAACGCTAGGCGAAAATCTTGAACGGAACCTAACGGCATGTGACACAAGAATGACACACACGGGCAGCGGTACCCGAGTCAAATCGGACTAGGGGACTAGTCAGGGGCCTACACCGGGACTCCCGGGAGGGCTGCCTGGGCTACTGTAATCCTAACACTCCCCGAACCTCACTGGGCCACACGAGCCCGTCTGCGGTTGTCCTGCCGGCGCAGTGTTGTTGTGTCTCTGGAGCCGGCTCGCCTCTGCCAATCGAGCCACCCCTCCACCACCAAGCCCACATCCCACACCATCCCGCTGCCCCATACAACCGTGATCTCAAGAGAGCTTGCCCACCCACGCCACGGCCAGAATGCCCACGAGCGGTGTCCCAAGGGGCTGAGAATGAGTGAGTGTGTGTGTGTTCTCTATTTTTACCTTCGGTGCGATGAAGGCAGCGCCAACGCGGCGCTTGGGCGTGAGGCACGGCGCGGGCGCGCTGGGAGCCAGCGCGGTCGCTGGCGCGGCGCTTGCTGTTTTCGCCACGCGCTAGGCGCTGGCGCGGCGCTTGTCCCCTCGAGGGCCCGCTGGCGCGTCCGATTTAGGCGCGCTGGCGCGTCTAAATTTCACACTTGGCTCTACATCTTGATCTAGGTTCTAGCATCTCTAAAAGACGATAGCGAATTAGCGATAGCGATAGCCATACACGATACAGTAGAGTACTCCCATACTCGATACTGTCACAGACGGAGACGTCACAGACGAGAACAACGCCGCGAACAAAACATAAACAAACTACAGTACAAGCTCAAGGAAAGCGCAAAGCCGAAGAAAGCCGCGTGTCATAGACGACACTCTCAATCGGATGCAGCCGATTTAGACTAACAGTCACAGCTTTCAGGTTTCCCACTGTCGTGTCGGGTATTTCCCCTAAATCCTCTTGGGATTTTGCTCCTAGCTGAATACGAAAAGGAAGGAGTTGCTGCAATTTTCAAGCCTCTCGAAAAAACGCTTAAGAATATTTGGGCAACTTCTTTTTTGGATTGTGTACAGACCATGCGATAGCAAAAAGTTCGGTGTTGGAACCCCTCGACTGAGTCGTGTGATGGCAGTCTGTCAACTTATTTCGGGGAACGCTTTATAGTAGAACGCCACGATAAATTGATGAGGAGCTCAGATTTATTGCGACTAGTATAAGCGAACAGTCAGAGACCGAACTGCACAGTAAGAATGTTTGAAAAAACTTCATCAACGCTCGCGAACGATGACCCTATGAGTGAAGTTCTAGCTCCCGACAAGCTCTTGCAAAGATGCCAGGACATGTACACGTCGTTCAACTCTGCAACGACCACCCCGGATGCTCACGCCGATGAGAAACTGCTGGCCTGGAAGATCCTGAATGCCGACGACTGTACCTTTATTCGACAGGTTTTCTATGGTCTCTATCGATACAAAAAACTTATCAACGTCCTTATCACAGCGTTCTTCCATTCGAAGAGGTCAGTTTCTTGCTTGCAAAAAGTGGTACAAAACTCTGATATTTTGCGGAGAACAAGGAAAGTTTGCGCCCGAACCGTTTATGAGCAGCTGGAAAGAAAAACGCGAATAGCGCGACGTGTGTCTGCCTGGAGTCACAAAGAAGTTAATCTGCTATGTGGGGTGTTTTTGAATTCAGTGGTGAGGTTCAGCGGAGCGACGTGAATATGTACATGGTGTTCACGTACATCTCGCTCCTGCGTCTCAGAGAGCTGACTTTCTATCCATATAGGTGGGTGGAGCTGCTGCCTCGCTACCAGGGTGTCCTCAGAAAATTTGAAGAAAAATTAGCAAAAGATTTCACAACTACTTGTCCTCGAAAACGCCCCCCTTTTCGAGGCAGTCTTTTTTACAGGAGAGCAGTTGTGTTCACAGGAGAGCGCCGTATCCTTCGCAATATGCAGCCGTCTGCCCACTTCTTGTGCATTGTTGTTCTACTGTTAGAGCCCACTTACCTGTGCTTCGTAGAAGCCAACTGGCTGTCAGACTTCTGGGTCAACCCTAATTTATTGCAGAGTCTCTCCAGAAGGTATTCCAGATTACCGGTGGCCGGTTGGTCCTCCTTACCAGTAACTGCGGATGTCAACAGGCGTCTTATTCTTTGCCAAGAACCCCAGAAAATGGTTGTCTTCCTGAGCTTCGTTTTTAACGAGGAGAACCTGAATAACCTATGTAAGGACGAGTGGTTGAAGTTGTATGATGTGGAGGTAAAGTAGCACCGGCACCTGCTCGCCCGACCAAGCAACGACCAAGCTTACTCCTGCAGGGGCGTTGGCGGAGTGCCCCTTGCAAGCAACCAGCTCCGACGTCCTCATGCGACGCTGTGCCAGCTCTCGCTCGCCTCGCGAACACCGAAGTTCCTTTTGTGCTTGCCTGGCATCCCTTCTGTGTGTCCCCGGGAAACGAAAGGGAGTTCTGCACAGCCCAGGTCTCGAGCTCGGGGTTGAATAAACGCAAACATGGGCTCCACCTATTTTTCTACTTTCCTGAAATTCCCTGTTTGGTGCGAACTGCGATATTGGACACGTGTCCACGGCGTCATCTCTGAAAGCACGAAGCATTTCGAGGCGCTCCAGGCGGTTTAATTCTCAGGCGGTCGGGCGTTTTTTTTGCTCGGAACACGCTCCTTCGCTCCTCCGAGCTGGCATCATCATTTAGCAGCGCATCCTACCTTTAACACTACCTACCTTGTTTCTACCTGGCGCCGCACCTTCTCTATCTGCCTTCGAGGGAGAGGCATGTTCGCGTGCTGCAACGCAGCGCATATTCGCAGGCCCCACTATTCGAACGCGTCCCGGGTTTCATGTAAGGATGTCGGCGACGAAAACGTGAGCCCAAGGGACTTGCCTGTGGCTCTTTGCAGTTTGTGGAGCAGATTGTGGCAGATGTTTTGGTGTGGCTTCCGGACATCGACGAGCTGATTAGTCACCTTGAGGAGAAGGTATATCTCAACAAGAAAAAGGTGCGAGCTTGGACCACTGCTCTCCGCCGTTGAGGAACCGCTCTGATGCTGGATGGCTTCCCACTGGCTTCTTGTGTGACGGCTGTTCTTGTGTACAACAGCAGCCTTGGTCGGTGCGCATAAAACTTGGCGCCTCTCGCTCGTGTGTACATTCATCTTGTTAACTGCGCCTCACATTCGACTTCGCCCTTCCGTGCGAGGTAGGAGGGCGATACCTTTTACTTGGACGCTGAAGTTGGGGATTATGGTGTGCAGGAGGAAGAAGAAGCGAACGCGTGGGCGGCGGGGGGCAAGGGCAGGGCGACGGTTGCGAGACCATTCAACATAACCGCACCGAAACCGCGCGTCGTTCCCCCAGAGGAACCACCCCAGCCTCCGATTAGGGCGAAGGCTCCGCCGCCGCGGAAAACTGGTCCCACCACCGAGGAACAAAACATTCAGCAAGTCAAGGAGCAGAACCGTGAGAAAATGAGTGCCTTCTACTCGGATCCCAAGAAGCAGCCGTTTAAGCTAGCTTCCGACCAGCGCCCCACAAACATAGAGAAAGTCCGGGAAGAGGTAGCTTCACCCTTTTCCTGGGATACAACCACAAATGGAGCCTTTTGTGTGCTTCATGAACTTTCACGGTTTTATTCATCTCTCTCCGTGGCGTCACACTATCTCGTTCGCATTATGTCTCTCCGAGCTGCCGCACCCGCTGTCTATCACACCGCTCTGCTCAGAGTTTCCTTCGCCTTCGTGTACAGGTGGAAGCTGAACGAGCCGCTGAGCTTCAATTCGAGGGCATTGCTCCGCGCCCCGCCCCGGCTCCAACCAACGCTCAGGTGTGCACCCACCCCATCCGCGGCGTGGCGGGGCAGGTTGCTTAATAGCTCGCTGGTCAAAGCGGCCCTCTTCACGTGGGCGGTATGGGGCCGTCTACAAGGTGGGAGCTCCGCCTAGTTTCTGAGCCGACGGCTGCTTGAACTCAGGTTAAACTCAACTCCGCGGCCATCCTGAGAGAGGATGCTCTCTACAAGAAGAAGCAAGAGCAGGGTGCGCGTGGCTGCCTTGTCTTTCTGCCCTCGTGTTTGTCGAGCGTTGCGTCGAGGGGATGGAATCTTGAATAGATTTGAAGCGGGTTGCAGAGGCCAAGATTCTTCAACAGTACGAGCAAGAGCTGCGTGACGCGTCTGAGTTCAAGGAGTGGCAGAGCACCATGCTTGCGATGGATGAGAAGGAGCGGTTAGAGGAGGTGGAGAGGCGAAGGATAGAGATGGCAGCCTCCCAGCAGGCTGCGATTGACGCCAAACTGAAGCAGGTAGGTTTGTGGGCGGGCGGTAAAGTCGTGCTGGTGCAAGCTGATCATTCTGTTGGAGATTTGCCGAGCTCATGTGTTTCCACGTTCGTGTTCCTACTTCAGGCCACGGGGATCATCAGAGGCACTTTCACGTATACTGTCTGCTGTATGCAGGTGGAAGACAATAAAGAGCTGGTTGCAGCCATGCGCGTCGAAGCCGCCGAAGCGGAGGAGCAGCTAGCAGCTGAGAGAGCCGCTCAGGAAGACGCAAACCGTCAAAAGCGAGAAAAGATCGTGGATGACCGCCAGGGTATCAAAGTCGCGCAAGAAAAGGTGAACCTCGCTCTTACGGCAGGATTAATCTTCCCCTTATGAGCTTGTTCAACAACTTGGAGACAAATTTTGGTTCCTCTTGAAGGACGTTTCTGTCGTGACATTCTGCTATCCACCTTGTCATGTGCACGTGCTGATTACGTTCAGTGTTTGCTGCATCAGCAGACTGGTTTTAGAATCTTTGGCTCCTACCTGCCTACAGAAACAGCAGTCCCGTTGCGCTCTATCGTTGACACGTAGTTGGTGATACGCCTCAGTTTTCTGTGTACGCAAAAAGCATGCACTCGGTGGCTGGCTGGTCTCAGAGGTGAAAGGTATTGAGTTTTAGGACCGCTCCCCCTATGAAAGTGTGTTAAAGTAAGGTTTTGACAGTTGTAGAGCACTCATTGCTTATTCGTTGGTTGTGAAAGGACCTCATTGGACGTGTGCACTCATCTCAGGTTACCTTGGAAAGAAAGGTGAGAGCCGACGCGCTCATTGCAGAAAAAGCGGAGCTTGCGCGTAGAATGGCCGAGGAACGCGCGCTCGAGCACCAGCGCAAGCAGGACCTCATTCGGCAGCTGCGTGCTATGGAGAACGTGCCGATGGCACCGACGAAGGAATTCGATCCAACCAGTACGATGGAAATTGGGCTGCTTGAAGAGATGTCCCTGGCAGAACTCAAGGAGCGCATGGCTGTTGTGAAACGGAAGCAGAAGGAGGAGGAGGAAGAGAAGCGCAACGAAATCGTTGATCGCAAGCAGCAGAGGTACGAACGCATTGACAGGCATTCAGGGCATAATTCCTTGTGCAGTCTTCTGCCAAGTCCTCAACCTGGTGGTCTTCAGCACCTATCTTTTCCTCTGCCCGCCCTTTCTTCCTTCTGGTAGGATCTGTTTCGTGTGTAACTAGTCGTTTGCCTTGTCTTTTCCCTCTCCCTTTATGTACTGTTTATTTCCCTTCCTTCGGACACGTTGTACTTGTGTGGTAACTGAGGTTGGGCTTCCGTCGCTGTGTCTCACTTCATCCGAAGGAGCGGCACGATGTTTCCGAAGCTAATTATTATTGAAGACTGTGAGAGTGGGCAGAGATGTTCTTGGTCTCTGGGGAAAGACGTGGGACGGGCAGTTTTCAGGACAGCGATACGTTGGCTGGTGTAAGGTGGACCGACCATACCACAAAAAAATGATGGCGTGATTCCGTTTGCCCTCCAGGGAAAATATGCTAATGGAGAAGGCTGCTAATATTAGTCGCATTCGAGACTTGGGCAACACGCAAGCTCAGATGCGGAGGTTGAAGAAGGAGCAAGTGAAGGAGGAGGTGGTAGCACAACAGAAAGTTAAGCGCGAGCAAGGCATGCTGGATCTGCATGAGCGTCTGCAGAATAAGCAAGAGGCTCGCAAGGCCGAGCAGGCCCGTCTCGCGGCGGAGGAGAAGGCGATCAAGTTTGAGCAGTTGCGGCAAGCAGCCTCGGCGAGTGCGGTAGAAGAGACGAAGTTTAAGGAGTTGCGCAAGGGCCAGGATAGAGATCTGAAAGTGAGACAGGATAGGACTCAGGTGCTTGCGGCACAGTATGAGAAGACCAAGTACAAGCAGGAGACGATCCGTACAACTAACATTCGGAATGAATCCAAGGCCAAACGAGATTTCATTAAAGACTATGATGAGAGAATCAAGCAGCTGACGATAGCCAAAGAAGTGGCAAAGAAAGAAGAATTGGATTACAAGACCTCTCTGGTTGAAGAAGAGCACACACGCGTTGAGACAATGCACACTAAAGGGTTGCACATGTCTCAACGTGCAGTGATATAAGGCCCGACTGGTCGTTGACACATCGTATCTATGCTCAGTGCTTAGGCCACCAATGTTTTGTTGTATATCATAGGTATATATAATCTGAGCAAACTTTTACGTTATCTTACACCTAAAGTAGTGCAGAGATGCTTAGTAGCATGATTTTTGTTTGGAAATGGCAGACGTCAGCCGGTTAAAGAACTCTGCTAGAGCATGTCTTCTCCTGTTTGGCATGTACGTGGTTACAACCGGGTTGACTATTTTAATCACGTTGGTGTCCCTTTGTTTTCCTTATAAGTTTATATTCCTTCTAGTTCAAGTATATTGACCTTCAGCAGATCACTACTGTCATTCACTTAAATTCTTGCTCGGTATAGTCTTGCCTGACTAATTTCATAATCCTAGCATATGCCAATGGTGTATGCATGGGGTAATGTGTGGTTATATTTGTATCATCGATTGAAATGTTGCTACATGGTATTCTTGGTTTTATATCTTTATCTCTCGGATTTACAGCATGTCATCTTCTCGCAAGTGACATGAAGTTTTAGCGTCGATGCAGGGTATATGATTGAGTAAGGGGAAATTGTTTTGCGGTCTTTCAAACCCGGTTGATAACTTTTCCAACACTAATTTGGATTCCTCAGAAGTTTTGGATTAAAACTTCAAGAGTCACATATACATCACCAAAGTTGTGTCCTTCAGAATCCAGAAAAACTAGTCGAAAGCACCAACACACTTCTAATCAACCGAAATTCTCACTTCTTGTCTTACCAGGGAAGTTAGGGGTGAGGAGGAACATATACAATACATATCATATGCGTGCTGCATGGAATCTCTGTGAACCATAAAAAAAAGTTCGTGAAAAACAAGATCTCGGCAGGAGAACATACCCAAGCCAAGTCCTTTTCCATATGTTTAAATGAAAGATGACCCTCTTAAAACTTCACGTTACCAGCGGTGTAAAGTGTGTATTAAAGTGTATAAGAAGATACATGCACAAAGTAGCATAAGGCATGCAAACCGAGATAACCCGAAAAATAACCCAGTGGTTGAGAAGAGCATGCATGAGTAGCATACAGCTCTGACATAGAATTACACTCAGAAATATCAGGCTAAATACAAACAGCTACGCCGCCACCAATGTGCACTTCTTGTGGAAAACTTTACACAGATGAGGAATCACGGAAAAGGGTGGGCCTTGAAAGTGCAAGGAAGTTTGCCCAGCCTCAGTGCACACTACAGCTCAGCTCTGACCTCACAAAGCCTTAAAGATGATATGCTCTTAGCGACGCGCCTATTGGGCTTGCTCCCGGTCCACGCGCTCTATCAGCGTTTGCAACGCCTCGTTGCAACTCGGTGAGGGGCCACAAATATTCACAATTGTTTGACTGTTATCAAGCTCGTCGGCCCTGACTTGCACGTCCGCACCTGTGGCAGCCTGAATTTCCCTGCACATGCAACCACCCGAGCAGATGAGATCCTGGACCCCACCCAGAGTGCAAATAAAAGCACGCCGTGACAAAAATCGTAGCTGTCCCATAACCTTAGAGATGGTCCCGTTGTAGCATCCTCACCTAGGGGTTGGAAGTAACTACCAAGTTTCCTCGTCGAGACGAGGGCTCTGGTGTAAACACCGTCACCCATGGGGGGATATCGTGCGGAGACCTTCCTCTAGGAGGGGCCGTTCCGTGCCGCAAAGTAAACTTAAAACTTCTTGAGGAATTTCCGGCGTGCACGCCATCAACTACAGGGATTTCCCGGCCGATGGCTTCGCCCGGAGGGTCCTAGGCCAACCTCTGTGACCGAAGAGGGACTCCCTGACGCAACTTTCGCTCAAAACAGATTTCTTTGGCCTTAACGGTGCTGGTGAAGGAAGATCAGTAACTTCCAATGTCAAAGAGTGCGACAGGTGTTTTCACGAGCGGTCGGGCGGCACCTGATATTGGCGCCTTGCTTGCCGACGAGCTTGGGTCCCATCTCCCTGGTCACTACGAAGCGATGCAGCAGGCGGCCTTTGCGTGGATCTGCTCCGAACCCCACCGTCAGAATCGAGGCCCTCTCAACGTCTGTGCCACGCTTCGCTATCACCTAGCGCGAAGCCCCTTTAAAGCGCAGCTGGGCTTAGCGTATCCTGCTCAGGGGATACGTCGTGCCGTGGATCTTCCCCGCCAGAATATAACGAAGGTGCAACTCTCACCAAATTCTCGGGAAGGGTTCGCTGGTCCGCCCATAGCCGCGGTTGGCCACCGGCGGCAGCAAGTTCGAGCCGCGTGCTGACGTCAACCAGCAAAGCTTGAGGCAGGAATGGCACAACAGGATCTGAGGGCTCACCGACTGGCAGCGAATCTTCTACCCGCTCGGCAATGAGACTTGCAGCACTAATACGAGTTGGAAGATCGCCCCGAATTTGGACGACGCGATTGCCATCTCCTCGAACCAAGTTCCTGGGAATCTGGATATCCGCCCGCGTTTGAGTGATAAGTTCTTTGATCGCGCTACCACCTTTCCCTATGAGCCTCTTTTCAACGCCATCGGGTATGAGTAGGCTGAGGATGCCCTCGCCACTCGGCTGCGAGGAGGACATACTCGCCCGGGGCCGCTCCATACGCGCGTCGCCGTCCAGTTGTCGCATACCTGCAGGCACAGGAAAAGCCTTAGGCCATGTTCCTTTGAAAACCTACAAACTGCCACTTCGGTGAAAGGTGTATGTTTGGTTACACGAAGCGCACCGAAAGTGTCGCCGGTGCCCAGCGCATTGGACCAGGGCATAGAGCCTTGGTCGATATGTCCTCCTCCTGAGGAGGTCATAGCCGCCCCAGGCATGCCACCCATAGCACCCATGCCACCCAGACCCCCAGCAGCCAACATCATTTGCTGCTGCTGCTGCTGCACCAAGAGATCCTGCTCCTGTTGAAACTGCCAGGTGAGCTGCTGGAGCTGTTGCTGCTGCTTCTGCTTGAGGAGCTGCATCTCAGTCTGGAAGCGCTGGGAGACCTCGTTCGCGCCTGACTCCTGGAGCTGACGATAAAACTGGGAGCTGACGTCCACACTGTTATCCATGCCCATAGACGCCATGCCAAGTGATTGCAGGTTAGATGGGGGTGGAGATATGAACGGGGATGGGCCTAAGGCTGGGGAAGGAGACGGCATATGCATTTGGATGCTGGAGGAGTCCATCATCGCAGAGGAACCTTCCCGCCTTGAAGTGTTCGGAATTCGACCCCCATCCAGACAAAAGCTCACGAGTATCCGGGCAAGGCCCCGAGAAGCTGCAACTCCTTTAAAGGTGCACTGCACGAACTCGCCTGACGGATCGTGTGGAATTTGAATGTTGGCTCCGGACAGTTGTTGAAGCTGTTTTATTTGAGATCCACGAGAGCCTATGAGAAGCTTTATGCTCTTAGCTGGTATTTGAAACTCTTCTAGATCCTGCTGTTCGTTGTTAGCTTCTTGCGAATCTCTAAGCATGCTTAACACGAGGATCTGAGCCGAAATGACCTGGTCGCGCGTGCCAGTGATCTCCACGTCCCTTTCAGGACCGGAGCTGTCTCTCTTTCCTGTCTGTATCATAGCTCCCGAGTCTTGACTCAATTGCTTAATGGTTGCGCCCCCGCGCCCAACCAACTGGGGCACGAAAGAAGAAGGAAGTTTGATCTGAGCTGTTATCTTTTCGCCTGCCTGTGAACGCTTTGGAGGTCGGTCCGCATCGGCGAAACCAGATGGTCGTTTCATCCCAGCACCTTCCATGGTATCTGTCATTTTCAAGTTTCGGGGATACAAAGCTGTGCTCTGCTACGCTTGTTTCACTCGGCTGCTTTTGTTTGTTGCTAGCGGTTGGCTTTTTGGAGGTTTTTTGTGGTCCGGTCGGGAGGAGCCTACAGTAATCGGTCGTGTGGACCTATACGTATAGTATCCTATTTCGTACCAGGCGCTGTCGATCTCAAAAAGAGATCTCCACTACAGTAGGCCATCTGACCGCAGGATCATGTCCGCGACAGTTGCTTTTTCTTCCCAACATGCCATGCCATAACGCGTGGGTGGCGTCGCGGCAAATGTACGCGACTGCAGTGGCACTATCATCGTTAGCGTCTGGCGATCGTGAGATCGAAAAATCGACTATCGCCCGTTGGGATTTGAGCTTTGCTTTTTCATCTCTGTTCGCTTTCCTCATACATTAGCAAATGAACAAAAAAACGAACGGAGATGGTCACCAAAATGACTCGTTCAGTACTAGGCTTGGTCGATCTCAATTTTGAGATCTCCGCTAGGCCTGTTCACCAGGGCCCTGCACAGGTAATACCTTTACCTTTAGGTACTCTCGATTTTGAGATTTTGGGGGTCAGGTACAGGTAGGAAGTCTTGGCCCTATCAACACCCGTGGATCTAAAAACACCCACTCTTTAGATACGATAATCGTTATGAACTATTTGAATATGGAAATCTCGATGTATCCGAGATTTCCCCCAAAAACACCCAACAGCACAATATGGGACTCGTCATGTCCGCGCGATGCGGGTGTCAATAGGGACCAGGCTTCCTACAGGTACTTTGGGTCTTGGAAGAATAGGCACAGATACAGGTACAGGTACTAGGGGGCGTTGCGCAGGTAAGATACAAGGTACTACCTTTGAATTTCAGGTACTTTCCAGGTACTTATGACACAGTGTTAACGATATGTCATCGATTTGATTTTTTTTTTTTAATCAACGTCGTGAAAATTTTCACTTCAAAAAATTGTCACATTTCCTAGTTCCAAGTTCGGTACGGCAGAGTACGAATTATACCACGATGCTACACGTTTACACTCACTCGGGAATTTGACATAAATCGGATGTGCCGATCATCGATCCAATTTGTCATCGTTAACACTGTGTCATAATATACCTTAAAAGTACCCGAATTCCACACGTAGGACCTGGCAAAATCCTGGCCGTCAGGTAAGGTACCATGTACTTTCAATTCTGAAAATCGGACACAGGTACAGGTACAGGTACTAGCCAACCAGGTACAGGTACAGGTAAAGGTAGTACCTAGTACCTGTACCTGGCAAAAATACCCGAGTACTTTTGTACCTGTGCAGGGCCCTGCTGTTCACCAGTAGGCCATCTGAATCTGATCGTTCGATCATCTCATCCTTCGTTTACATTTTGTATTTATACAAAGAATCTGATGCCGAAACAGTGCAGTGATGAGTGAAATGAAAGACTACAAAGCAGAAAGGACAAACACACTTTTTTAAAGGGTAAAGGTAGATGCGCCGGAGGTTCACGGAACATGACAGACGTCATCGCGACTGTCATGTGACGGAATCACAGGTTCGATGAGACACAATCGGCGCACCGGTTTTTTTAAATGGGTGTCACAGTAATACTACAGACGCTGAAATTCAGAATAGGAATTAATTACAACGTCTGTCATCCGATGACATCTCGCATGAGTTGACTTTCTGATCGTCTGAGGAAGCAACTAAGAGCTGCGCACCAACAATCAGTGCTCATAATTTTCTCAACGTTCCTTCGCCTTGTGGGGCGGCAGGTGCTTGACTGTTGTAATATGCGCAGGGATTGTTTGAATGTTCGACTACTTTTTATTTGTCAGTTTGCTTATGTCGATACTTTAA
This sequence comes from Cymbomonas tetramitiformis, assembly GCA_001247695.2. Taxonomy (NCBI): domain Eukaryota; kingdom Viridiplantae; phylum Chlorophyta; class Pyramimonadophyceae; order Pyramimonadales; family Pyramimonadaceae; genus Cymbomonas; species Cymbomonas tetramitiformis. Next base: position 18,830 of record LGRX02006014.1, read on the forward strand.
AAGCTCACGATGATAGCGGGTGTGTCGCGGATATTCCGATGGATGCCGAGGAGGGACGCGTTCTTTTGAGATGTGGAAGTCTAGGGCAACTCACGGGGAGCCCAATCTTTTCCCCCCACTGTAAGGGGGGGGGCGATGGGTCACCCGGCATTCACCCCTCGACCTGTGGTGTCACCAGTCACCGTGTCACAGCTCCTTGACTCATAAAACACTCTGCGCAGTATGTTATGTCATCTTAGCACACAGTGAACCTCTGCCCCCTGCCATTCTGTTACACTGCTTACCGCGAGATATATATATACCCTATCATATATATATATACTCTCTTTCGTGAGGTTATCGGCCACCACTTGGGGAGGTTTTCACTTGGATCCTTGAGGCCGCACCAGCTCCTCTCGTACAACGACTCCGACGTCCGCACCAGCTTCGTCTTGTCCCGCGTTGACACCAGTCTCCGCCGCAGCATTTTTCCAGCGTTGCCGTTCACTGGGAATCTTTATCGCCTTATTGAACCATCTAAGGCCAGGGTCGCACCAGCGCCCTCATCTTCAAGCACGCTGAGCACTCCACCCTACGTTTTACCTGCCATGGCATCGGCTAGCCGCCGCAGTCTTGGTGACGTGCTCCGCTCCGCGCGTGCGGCATCTGCTTCGCCCACGCCTACATCATCACCGCAGTCTGGTTCCCAGGCTCATTCGCCGCGTGCTCGCACTGCCGGCCTTGATCCGGTGGTGCGCATGAACACGCTCATCAACAAGCCCGACTCCATTTCGCCCGCCGCCACGTCTGCTGAGTTCCACCGCGACGCCTCGGTCTGGGTTTCTACCCCGGTCCGGGCTTCTCAGCAGCACGAGTACAGTGACCGCATGGACTACGCCTTCAGCTATGGGGAGGAACTGGTTAAGTTACTCCGCTCCCATGGCTTTAAACCCCAAAAGGGTTTCACGCTCGACGGTTCCGACGCTGATAGTCCACAACATCGTTACAAAGCATCTCCGAGCGATACTCGGTACAAGGGTGCCCATTGGGAGAATCCATGGCATGCTACTTGTGTATGCGTACTAGTACGCTGTCTGCTAGGCCCTGAACTCTCTTCAAAACTCAAATATGCACCTAAGACATCGATCGGGGTCCCAAAAATGAGTCCCGTAGTCCACAACATCGTTATAAATCATCTCCGAGCGATACTCGGTACACAGGGTGCCCATTGGGAGAATCCACGGCATGCTACTTGTGTACCCTAACCTACCATAAGATCGCTTAGTTTCAACACAGTTGTAGGGCTGGGTTTAACCCGCGCAACTTATCACACATGCCATCATGTCATCAGGTTTATTGTCACATACACGATTAGATGCGATGTATAGTTATGATTTGAGTGATCGCCAGCTTGTTCATCGGCCAATGTGTGCTTTTAAAAAATTCAAAAGGTCAGGACACTATCTTAGTAACTACAAAACAATGGAATGTAACAAAAAATGCTACCCCCTTGGCTTCTAGCATCCATTGAGAAGGCTACAAGTGGAAAGTCGACCAATGGGGCATAAGACAACTCAGTTTAGGTCCTTAGGGGACTGGGATATGATTGGCAGCCCCCCCAAATAATGGGAAGACCCCTAAAAGAATTATGCCGTAAAAGTACTTGTGACAGTACGCTTTCGGCGTCGAAAGTACTATTACCAGTACTTTCGGGCAGTAGCCAGCGAGGGAAGATCGATCGTTCCTCGGAAACACTTGTGAGAAATCGAGAACATACAGTACCTTTGCCATCGTGAGCTAACACCCCGAAAAGGTGCTTGCACACGTAGCCCGAAGTCGTATGGTCCGGGCAAGTGCACGTGCCCAACTCGTAGTCCACGGAATAAACCGTGGAAGAGGAAGCACGTTGCACTTCTAGCCAAGCAGAGAAACGCATCAAAGCTTGCGGCTCTCGAGCACCCTCCTCTTGGTAAATCGCATGCTCCATCGCGAAGGTGTTTGCTGATTTGGTGACCTCGAATTTCCCAGGACCCGTCTTCTTGAAGGAGCTGGGGGGTATGGACCTCGATGAAACATATCGGTCGTTGAGCAGTTTCATTACGCGTTGGGGTCGTCGATCCAAGAAGCCCAGAAGCTCGGGCTCAAAGTTCGAGGCAATCTTCAACCGACCGATCGACAGGTTCTCGATCGCCTGTTGCCGTATGTGCTTGCTGTCAAACTCCACGAGGACTTCCTCGAGCATAAACGGCACCAAGGAGTCTACCCGTAGGTCCAGCCGTTCGTTCAGGAGGTGCTTGATGGCTCGATTCAGTGACTCCGTGTGGTTGTTCGTCTTCAGACCTCTGGTGCGTAAGTGCTTGTGCGGTAAGCATCACACCAGAGACGCACACACCCTTTCCATTCCGTGTTCCACCACCTGCAATTTGTGTAAGAGGGTGAGTTCACAAAACTGTGCAGCAAGGAAAGCCATCGCGAGCATAGCAATTCACATCGGGTATGCATGTAGGGTCGTACCTTAGTTTGGAGTTGCGGGTTTGTTTGGAAGTTGTCCATCTCCTCAAAGTTACGCATGCGGCTTGCAAGCAAGGGCTTTAAGAGAGGGAGCCTTGGATATATGGCATAGTGCCCGATATATCACTTTTTGGTCAGCCTTGGGAACACCATGGGCGGAAGTCTTCAACCATCGGTCCCATGCCTGCTTCACGTGGAAGTCACACAACACGATGGTAGCTCGAGGGAACACGGCAGCTATCGCGCCCAACTCGGCATCGTCCTTATCACAGATCATGACTTTAGGGTCCCACTCAGGTACCAATTTCTTGCATTGCAGTAGAACATCGATGAGAGCCTCCTTGCTCTCCGCTGAGGGAAGGAAAAATGCCACAGGATATCCCTTCCCTTGGGACGTGATGACAGCACCCTTTTCTGAGCCACTGTCGAAAAACGACATTTTATTTGGGTTCTGCCAAATGGCGCGTCGCTGATAACCGACGATTAAAAATTTTCCATGGTGGAGATTTCACAGATTTAATTCAAGTTTCTTCGCTGTGTACACAGTGCAGTTCGCAGACAACGACTGCCACGTCACGAAACGGGGCGGAATTGCTCTGAAGAACAGAGGAAATATCGCAGCAGTAAAATATTGCAGTCGAGGGGAGTGCCGTTTGTTACTTATTAAGTATGTAAATCTAGGTTATCGGCTGCTCGCCGATAACCTGGATACTTTGTTGCGCTACTGCAGGCACACCCGCTTGTGATTTTAATCGCATTACATGAAGTGCAATTTTTTTCAACGTTCGTAACGAATATATATGTACTCACAAGGCGAATACCTTTCTTTTGAGCTCTTGATCGACCTTATCCGCAACCGCATCAGCTTCGTTTGCAGTCGCGACTGCAAGCTAAGTCGATGCGGTTCAAGATAGGGTCGACTAATTCATTGCAGCTGAGGGGTTTTCGTGCGGTTTAGCGCAAGGAACTTACGGGATATGTTCGTATCAATATTATGAATATATCCCGTAAGTTTCAGTGCACGCCGTCGAGTACGCTCGAAACGGTCGCATCTTGACAAGAGGATAAATCTAAACCCAAAACGCCTCTTGTCAAGATGCGACTGTTTGAAGCATACTTGACGGCAGGCCCTGCAACTTCCAGGATATATTCATAATATTGTTATGAATATATCTACTGCCAGGTTTCGTGAGTTGGAGTGCACGACAGCTCCAATTCTGCAAGGCAGTTTTGGGTTTGGGTAAATCAAAACCCAAAACACCTCATGCCAATATGCGACTGTTTGAAGTATGCTCCAAGGTATGACCTGAAACTTCCAGGATATATTCATAATATTGTTATGAATATGTCTGCCAGGTTTCGTGAGTTGGAGTGCACGACAACTCCAATTCTGCAAGGCAGTTTTTGAACAAGGCTACAATTAAGCAATTGCAATATCTTTATGGCAGGAAAGATTGACCGGTATTTTAACAGGTTGAGCAACAGCTCCTCCAAATAATTACTTTAAGCTAGAACCCCTCCACTGGGCAAAAATGCATGTCTTATACTTTCAAGGCGCGCATTTCAGATCTCTGATCGATCTGTCTCATGTCGGCTGGCATATCATCATCTGCCACCCATACAAATCCTAATCAGGGAATCTGCATTTGGACAATCCTAATCAAGACAGTTGATTTCATTGTCCCTTGTTGGCCTTTGCCTTCTTCCTACGAGGAGCCACGTCCTGCACTTCTTCATCATCACTGTCACTGCCTCGGGTACATTCCAAATAAGCTATGTGCTCAGCTGTCCAACAGGCAGGATATTTCCTGGGTTGCCTCTTCGTCACTTCGGACACCCCAGCATTATTTTCACTCATTGAAGTCAATCCAGTATCTGGTCCAGATGGTTCCTTCGGTTGTACTCGAACAGTCTCCACCACAGAGGCTGGAGCATCCTCAGATATGGCCTCAGACTTCTACTCGGTGATAGGCTGATCCTCTGGCTGAACGGGTGAGGTCGGGGAGGTGCCCTTTGGCACCCAGATAAGTTCATCCTTATCATCCATGATCAGCTGCAGTCCCAGTCTCTTCAACCTTCGAGCTTCAGCCTGTTCCTCAGCATCGTCAGCTACCGAGTCATCGAACTCGCTGAGGTCATCCTCAGTGTCATCATATTCACTAGGCGTGTCATACTCCCATTTCAGACTGGCAGTATCAATGTCATGCTTACTGTCCGTGACACCCGCGTCATCATTGTCATCCGAATCTGGCAGCTTCTCCTTACTCCAGGTCACAGCACCTGCACCCGAATCGTCAATGTTCGTAGGCGTCGCAACCTTAGGCCCAGTGTATGGAATTCCGCGATACTGATACTCGTCAGTCACACTCGCCTGCTTCCAGAACGCATTACTGAGCGGTAATGAAAATGGCGCTACAGGCTCCTTCGCTCGAGTGGCGTCTTCCAGAAACCAGCCACCGCCCCTCTTACGCTCCCAGCGGCGTAGCGCTCCAGAAGGATGGGCGATAATATGCTGCCAGCTATAATCGAGCTCAGGCTTTCGCTCCCCAAAGTACGCAGTCAATGGCTCGGGAGTCCCCTTTCGAGCCCATTTCCATTGCACTGCCCCATTGGGTATAAATATAATATACCAATCGAACGGCTTGACATGGCCAGTGTTCCCTGGCACAACTCCTCCCCTCTTAGCTTGTTAGTACAAAGAGATGATAAATCAGGGTCAGTTGTACAGCAGCTAAGATCCAGACTCAGATCAGCCATGCATATGTATGCGTGATATGCTTTTCTGATCGAACAGATGCTCGAAGAGTTGGCGAAGCAATCCAGAGGGCAGAGGGTATACAGCCGCGGAGACTCCCGCTCCTTGTTGCCCAGGATGAGGCCCCAGTTGAGCAGTTTCCGGATGTGATCCCAGAGTCTGTTGGTGAAGGCAAGAAGTATCCATCGTACAGTACCGCAGGTCCACCGGAGGAGGCGACTGCGTCCAGATGCAAGTAGGCTTGCGGTAGCCAGTGCCATACATACAGTAAGAACAATATAACGGAGTAGGTAAACGGCGAACTACGGGTCGAAATCGCAGCGCAAAGGGAAACCTGCCCATCGGATTCTCCATAAACCAATGCTTGGGTTTGAGAAAATCGAGAATTTGGAGCGTACGGCGTACACAGGCATCAGCCTGTCGCAGTTGTCGCACCCCAGTGGTCTTGGCCTGACTATATTCTGTGCACGGTGGGCTAGCCCAGATGACGTCAAAGTATCCAGGAGCGTAACGCTTGAAGTCCCAGTCTTGTACCTTCTCAGCGTAGGTAGGTTGCCAGCGAGGATCATGATCTACGGTGACCACGGTGCTCTTCGGATAACATGACAGGAAACTTCTTGCTCAGGAGTTCATCCAGTCGTTCTCGCAGTTGATTCAGCTCCACCATGGACATCTTGTAGGGTCTCTTAGCAGGCGCGATGCCATTCCAGCTCTCTTGCAGTCGCACATGGGCCACTTCGTCTATTCGCAGGGCGTCAAAGTTTGGCAGCGCTTGTGCCAGGGAACACTGGCCATGTCAAGCCATTCGATTGGTATATTGTATTTATGCCCAGTGGGGCAGTGAGATGGAAATGGGATCGGAAGGGGACTCCCGAGCCATTGACTGCGTACTATGGGGAGCGAAAGCCTGAGCTCGATTATAGCTGGCAGCATATTATCGTCCACCCTTCTGGAGCGCTACGCCGCTGGGAGCGTAATAGGGGCGGTGGCTGGTTTCTGGAAGACGCCACTCTAGTGAAGGCTCCGGTAGCGCCATTTTCATTACCGCTCAGCGTTGCGTACTGGAATCAGACGAGTGTGACTGACGAGTATGAGTATCGTGGAATTCCATACAAGGGGCGTAAGTCTGTACAATCGACGCCTACGAACAGTGACGATTCGGGTGCAGGTGCTGTGACCTGGAGTAAGGAGAAGCTACCAGATTCGGATGACAATGATGACGCGGGTGTCACGGACAGTAAGCATGGCATGGATACTGCCAGTCCGAAATGGGTGCCTGACTCGCCTGAATATGATGACACCGAGGATGACGTCAGCGAGTTCGATGACTTGGTAGCTGACGATGCTGAGGAACAGGCTGAAGCTCGAAGGTTGAAGAGACTGGGACTGCAGCTGATCATGCATGATAAGGGTGAACTTATCTGGGTGCCAAAGGGCACCTCCCCGACCTCACCCGTTCAGCCAGAGGATCCGCCTATCACCGAGCAGAAGTCTGAGGCCATATCTGAGGATGCTCCAGCCTCTGTGGTGGAGACTGTTCAAGTACAACCGAAGGAACCTTCTGGGCCAGATACTGGATTGACTTCAATGAGTGAAAATAATGCTGGGGTGTCCGAAGTGACGAAGAGGCAACCCAGGAAATATCCTGCCTGTTGGACAGCCGAGCACATAGCTTATTTGGAATGTACCCGAGGCAGTGACAGTGATGATGAAGAAGTGCAGGACGTGGCTCCTCGTAGGAAGAAGGCAAAGGCCAACAAGGGACAATGAAATCAACTGTCTTGATTAGGATTGTCCAAATGCAGATTCCCTGATTAGGATTTGTATAGGTGGCAGATGACGATATGCCAGCCGACATGGGACAGATCGATCAGAGATATGAAATGCGCGCCTTGAAAGTATAAGACATGAACTTTTGCCCAGTGGAGGCTGTTCTAGCTTAAAGTAATTATTTGGAGGAACTGTTGCTCAACCTGTTAAAATACTGGTCAATCTTTCCTGCCATAAAGATATTGCAATTGCTTAATTGTAGCCTTGTTCAACTGGTATCAGAACATAGCAATTTTGTACACTGCAAAATTGCCGAGAACGGACCTGTGCCCCAAAAGGCATGCCAGAAGAAGCCCAGAATTTAGGCTTCTGCGGGAAGGAAAACACCTGGTTGATAGGCTTGTTGAATGCCCCAAATAAGCAAGAAGCCAATGCCTACCTTAAACGGCACCTGTCCTTCGGACCGCTAGAAGTTGGAAAGATAAAAAAGCTGCCACTGAAGACTCTCTCACTATTTGGAGTGTCACCCTACAACCCCACCTTTCGGCCAAAATTTGGAACACGTACGGCACTGCCATGACTGGTGAGGCTTCTAAAACAATTGCAAGTGCTCCCTTTCGTTATGCTACGGGCTGGAGGGCATACACTGAACGGCTTGATCTGCTGCTGTCCGAAGCACTACCGACTGAAGCAACAAAAGAAGAGTCAACAACTGAGGATGAGCAGGACCCCGATGCTATATGGGAAACCCTTCATGATTTGGCAAACAAAGCGGCAACTCATTCCTTTGGTACAAGAGGACAAAACCCGAAAGCGGGAATATGTAAACCCTCAGCGGTGCTGAAATCTGTATAGGCAGCCCTGACTGGGAGTCCCGGTCAGGCCCCTATGACAGATTCCTAGGACCAACACTGGACTACTGACTGATCTGTAGGTTCGTACTGTGACACACGCTGTGTCACAGGTAGGCTAGACACCGAGACCGTCCGAGACCGTTCCGGGTATATCTAGCTTAGGGTTTATTTATCTTATACAGTTTATCCACACGAGTACGGGACTTTCTGATATCTAGTGTACTTGGATATTCCGGTAGGTCGTGGCCCCATCCACGTTTTCATTCCACTTGCTATCTTGGCCATGATTGGCTAAGCAGCCGCTTGAAGAGGTGGTGCGCACTTGCGCGTTTGGGTGCGACTAGGATTTGGACATGATTTTACGGTAGACGTCTTTTGCGGCTGCGAGTCATGGGCACCGCGCGTTGCTATTGCTCGGTTGTGGCAATGTTCATTTGCGTTGTTCTGCCTGCACTGATCCCGCTGGTTTACGTATTTTGGGCTGGTGCTCCGGACGCCTTCGACCACATCGACATTTGCAAGTGCCCCACGCTCTTTTCGCCGCTCCGCACGTTCTGCCGTTACGTCTTCGCTCCATTTCCGCCACAACACCCGAACGTGCTGCCGCGCATCATCTTTTCTCTGGCTTTCAGAAGAATGGCGACATCTACACGAGCTCGTAAACGCCTATTGAAGGACTCCGACTTGGACGCCTCTATACGGCTTATAGATGCGGTTCGGGACACCCCAACCGCTAGCACCCCGCCTGTGGTGCCCCCTAATCCTTCCAGCAACTCCGACGCCGCTGTCGCGTTGCGGAAGCATCTCGTTGACCAACACGCTGCGGTCGACGTGGTCTACAAGGGGAGACTACATCGGGCTTGGGCCAAGGGTATCCGCGAGGATATCCTTGGTTCCAAGAAACATCATTATCGTGGTACCGACGACACCGACCGCCTCTCCGAGTTGGTGGTGCAGCTTCGGACCGAGTTTGAGTCCGCTGGGCTGGACTTGACCCCCTTTGACCTCGACGACCCCACCTCTTTGGTTATCGAGAAGGTTAATGGACTGCTCTATGACGTCTTGGCCCTCGTCGTGGAGCGCAACTCTGTGGCCGACACCTGGCTTCGGGGTACGGACTCTTCGGCTGACCGAGATGGACGTCGTGCTCTCATCGACATCATCAAGGGGAGCGTGCCGACAGTCCTTCGCGAGAGCCACCAGCAGGAGCATGCGGCGCTTCGTTATCCCGCAGGCGTTGACCCGCAGCCGATCTTGGCTCGTGAGCAACGTCTGGTGCGGGATAACCGCGCTCCTGACTGGCAGCCCACCGACGAGACCCGTAAGTTGTCCCTCTACAACCGCCTCGACCCCGTGTTCTACGCGGCGGTGAAGGTGCGGTACCCGCTTGCGGGTGACCTTAGCGGGGTCACTCTCCGCTCGCTCCAGGCGCTCGTCGTGGCCATCTTTCAGGCCTGGGCGCAGTCGGATGATGGGGCGGCAGTGCGTGAGAAGCAGACACTGGGGGCGGGCGGTAAGCCCTCCGCCCTTATCACGTCTTCTGAGTACGCGGTCCTTCTCGACGAAATCGCCGCCTTGAAGGCGCTTGTGCAGGGCAATCGTGCGGGCGCGGCTCAGCGACAGCAGCAGCCGCAGCCGCGCGGTAAGCAGCATCCGCGGGGCCATCGGGTGGGTGTGCACCCGGCACCGTCTGTGGGGTTCGACAGGGACAGCATGAAGGCCAAGCCCCTTTGCCACCGTTGCCGCAAGGCGGGCAAAGGGGACGCCTATCACGCGTACCGCGACTGCCCTCTTGGTGGGCGCCAGCATTCGTCGGCCACGGCAGCGGCCTTCTGCATTCCTATTGAGGAGGAGGATGCGGAGGGTCTTCACACCCTGGCACTTGTGCAGGTTTTCCAGGAGGCTGCGGATGATGGACCGGAGGCCTTCGCCCGTGCGGCTTCGGCTTATGGTCCCCCCGCTGTGCTTTCCGCGGGCGGGATTGGCGGCATCGACGTGTCGGCCTACGGATTCAGCGTACGCGCGCCTCCGCCTTCTGGCGGGACCGACGACGAGGACATCTTGCGGCGGCTTGATGCCCTCACCTCTGAGGTTCAGGCCGCCCAAGAGCAGGTACATTACACTCACGCATCCTTTGTTCCTGGGAGTGCGGTTGAGGAGCATGCATCGGCTCTGGTGTGTGGCCCTGCCGCTGCGGCGGGGATCACACCGGAGGGGCAGGTTCCGGCAGGTGGTGCGGCGGCATCGGCATCCGCCGTGCCGGCCCCTGCTATGCCTGTTTCGCAGGTAGAGGATGTACAGCCCGCGCCAGTTCAATCGGCGCGGGTGACCACCACGGAGGCGACGCACGGTGAGTTCGGAGGCTTCGTGCAGACGGTGAATCACGCCGCCGTCCACCCGTCTGACCTGACGGGCTATGACACGGACGACTACGAGGATTACGCCGACGGTACTTTCGCGGTGAAGCCGCGGGCTCCGTCCGGTGCTATCGGATGCGGTGTGCCGCCTTTCGGCTTTGGCACGCCGGCGATCGGCGCTCTCGCGGTGCTCTCTCTGTTGTGCATTTCTTTTGCAGGTGTGTCTGTTTCGGCGTCCACAGCTTCTGCTGTGTCGGCATGTGCACCGGCTACGGAGATGCCTTCGCCTGGTGGTGATCTCGATTGGGAGGCTCCGTCATTTTTCTCTACGAATGATTTTCTTGATCCGGTGATGACGGCTCAGGGTCTCCTATTGCCTGACGATGTGCCACAACTTCAGCCGCCCGAGCCTCCTGACACTTTGAGCTTTTTAGCATTTCAGGATTTGGCTCAAGCAGATTTGGGTATTGACATGGCATTCTACTACGGCATGGCCTTACATGAGAGCGGTCCTCTTGATGCGGGGCACTATTATGGAGCTGGTTACTTTACTTCCTACTATGGGATGGACTTCCGTGAGGCCACCGCTGACTACTTTGGTACTGTCGATTGACTTCTTGCTCACTCTGGAGGCACACCGACATGGTGGTGTGCAGAACTCCTGTGACTTCAAAGACTTCTTCAATCTGGTTTATGTTTTGCTTTGACACCTTTATAATCTTCAAACTGACTTGCTAGCACGGTTCCTTTCACTTGTTTAGCGGTGCCTTAATTGCCCGTATGCTTTTGTTCACGTGCTACCTAGAGGTTTCCAATTTGTGTATCAGAATAGCGCAGTTGGATTGGCAGTTAGACTTGTCACCTAGCTTCTGCCCTAACACTAACAGCCTTACATTTTCTGACTCTCCTAGCCAGTCACCACCCACAGTGCTGGGGTGGTGTGCTGAAATCTGTATAGGCAGCCCTGACCGGGAGTCCCGGTGCAGGCCCCTATGACAGATTCCTGGGACCAACACTGGACTACTGACTGATCTGTAGGTTCGTACTGTGACACACGCTGTGTCACAGGTAGGCTAGACACCGAGACCGTCCGAGACCGTTCCGGGTATATCTAGCTTAGGGTTTATTTATCTTATACAGTTTATCCACACGAGTACGGGACTTTCTGATATCTAGTGTACTTGGATATTCCGGTAAGCGGTATCAAATTACACCTACAAATGGATGAACATCATCAGACGAACCATCAAATGCATGGAAACCCGCATACACGACAATCGTATTCCCACAGAGGCAAGGAACCTGATCCTAAAAATTTCTTTCACAGTCTGAATAAGAGCTAAACATAATGAAAATGCCACCGCATGGCTCAGCCGCTTGTCCGAAAACCTTGTTTTCTTTAGGAAAGCCTTCCAGGAGAGCAGAGAGGCTGATTTGGAACAAAGGAAACTCCATGAGAAGGAGGCCCTCCAACATTTCCCCCCCACAAATCTCTCAAGATTTCTAGACACGGGCATGGGCAAAATAAAACCAAATGAACAAGGTGCAGCGGCCACACCTGACAGTGAGAGTAACATTCCTGAAAGCAAGCAGGAGAGACTTGACCTCACCTTAAAAGAATACAAGGACAAGAAACTTTACTCCACCACTCCACAGAAACCGGATACTCTCCCCCCGTGCCTCCTTGAAATCCTAAAAGTAAGCCCGAAACTTCCTAGCCCAATAGCTGCTAAATTAACATGTCTTATCACCCGAAAGGAACTAGACCAAGCATATTCTACATGCGGCATTTCGACGGCTCCTGGCCCCACAGGAATGAGATACTCACAGTGGATTCAAGGCCCGGAAAACTTCCAAGCTCAAACTGTCTCACTCTTCAACCACATCCTTAGAACCGGAAAGTTTCCCAAACGTGCAAAGTCGGGCATCATTCTTCCGATTCCCCAAAACCCGCTTGAACCGTGTACACCTGACGATGCCAGACCGCTGACTATGCTTGAAACTGGTTTGAAACTCTTTAATACAATCATTGCAAACATAATTAAGGCAGCCTTAAATGTCCACCCCATATTTTCCCCCATTCAAGATGCTTTCCTCCCAAACAAAAACATTGATGACTCACTTCAAATTTTGAATGAAGTTATCTCAGATGCCAACAGATACGATAAAGAACTTCATGTGGTCTATTTGGACCTCAAGCAAGCCTTTGACAGAGCTGAGTTCTGGATGAGCAACCTCGCACTTGATAAGCTAGGCTTCCCCAAAGAGATCACTGAGATTATCTCAAACATCACTAATGAAGCCACCCGTACGGTCCTCACTGAGGAAGGCTTAACAGACGAATGGTCACTTGAGTGTGGAGTGCCGCAAGGGGAAGTTCTAAGTCCCCTCAGGTTTGTGGCCATCATGGACATCTTAGCGATATGGCTGGCAAAAAGAGCAAACGGAGCCAACCCGAGTGGTGCAACCTATGGCTACACCATGCATACTAGAAAAGAAGGCACTGGTACTGATGTTCCACATCTCCCGGCACCAAATCTGATTAACATGAATTCACCTCCGAATGTCTTCGCCCGTTTTTCTGTGACGACATCATGCTTATAGGCAAAACAAAGGAGGAAGTTCAAGATATGTTGGTGGTTGTCAATGAAACCATGACATACATTGGAATCCCGGTCAATGTGAAAAAAATCCAAATACTCATTCAGGAAATGTACCAGAACCACAAAAGCAACCACTAGGAGATATAGTGACTCTGACAAAGTGCTGATATCGGGAGGCCGTCTCCTGGTGGACCAAAATGCGGCTGGCCCAGAAATCCACGCGGGATGGTCCCCGCCCGAGACTCCAGAATACCTAGAATACCGTGATGTAACTGAAGCCAACAGGTACCTGGGGGTTTGGTATTCATTAAATGGAAAATGGAACCGTCAGACCGAGCTCGCTCCTCACGGAAAAGCTGCAGTCTTCCCTTGCGGCAATTCAACTTCAAAATCTGACCTTACACCAACTCAGGTATATCGTGAATGCACAGTAATTGTCCCGAGGAGGATGGCTTTCCCGCTAATAAAAAGTCACCTCAATCATAGCCACTAAAATTTGGGGGGTTCAACGTCGAACCTCCCATAAAATATTTCCGAAAAGTCTAATTTTTTGCTAAATTTTAGGAATTTTTCTTAAACCCTAAAACTGCCGGAAATTTAAATAAAATAACATCAAACTAGGGAAAATCCTAAACCCTAGATTCGGTAAAATTTTCAATCTTTTTAGGGCCTCCCATTGTAAAACTCCCCAACTCCCAAAACTCCCAAACTCGCCAAATGCGTTTGGTGTGCTTGTACTAGTAACAAGTACTGCAAGTCCATGTATATGTAATGGGGTTAGGGTACTCGCGTTGCAAAGAAGAGTCTGTCACATGATGAAGTTGATATGCGCGATTGTGGCGTAGGGTATGCGACACAATGGGGTATTTGTGGCATGGGGTTATGAGAAATGTTTAGGGAGGTTCATGGGGGACGGTTTGGGGTTAATGAGGGACGGTTTGGGGGTAATGACAGACGGTTTGGGGGTAATGGGGGGGAGGTTTGGGGGTAATGTGGGGTAAGTGGGGATTGGGGGTAATTCGGGGTGGTTTGGGGAGTTGGGTGATGGTTTGGAGGGTAATGGGGGTAACTCGCGGATGGATTATTGGGGGTTATTGGGGACGGTTTGGGGGTAATGGGGGACGGTGGTGGTGGGAGGGGGCGGATTGGGGATGTTGGAGGACGGTTTGATGGGGGGTGTCGAGGTATGGTTTGAGGGATGTCGGGGTGTAGTTTGGGAGGTGCCGAGTGGTGGTTTCATGCAATGAGCCGGTAATCATCGAGCGCCTGCAGGCCGGCTTGAGCATGTTCTTGGACCCAATCGCCTGGCTGGTTTGGGGGTAATGATGAGAAGCTGGGACGCTGAGATGCGGAGACCGTCCCCCATCACCCCCATCACCCCCAAACCGTCCCCCAAGCCCCCCCAACATTCCCACAGTACCCCCAACCCATCCCCGATTACCCCCGATTAAACCCCAACCGTCCCCAACACCCCCAAACCATCCCCAATTACCCCCTAGACCATCCCCCGACACCGCCCCAACACCCGCCCAAGCCGTCCCCAATTACCCCACAAACCATCCCCCATTACCCTCGATTATCCCCCAAACCATCCCCACATTACCCACAAAACCATTTCACATTACCCCATTACCCCCATTACCCCCCAAACCGTCCCCCAATTACCACTCAAACCATCCCCCATATATAACCCCTACGTCATACCCTGACACACCCCAACCCATACCCCGACACAGCAATCCCCGTAGTAGGGATGGCGCGCTCATGCCAATTGCCGCATTGGCACAGGCTAGCTTATGCCAACAGAATCGGCTGGCACATGCCAGCGGCGTGCTGGTGTCATGGGGGGGCCTTATCAGTTGGCACAGGCTAGCCTGTGCCAAAATCGGCTGGCATATGCCAGCGGCTTGCTGGTGCCGTAACAAATATACCAGCGGCAGAACATACGTTGCAGCTAAGAAACTGTCTCGCATGCGCGTAGACGCATTATCCCGCCTCATACAACGAGCAAACGTTACCATTTTATGGGCAGCCCCTTTATAATGGTTGGCTTCTTATTATATCGATTTGACATTTTTTGTACAGTATGCGCACTAGACGGGCTTGTGATGGGAAAGAGTGCATGATGTGTTCTGGGCTTTTGGCGATAAGCGAACGCATCAAGCGCGGTGTGGAGGTCTTGGCTCGGATATTCGAAATTCGGAATGTGCAAACGAACACCGCTTGGAATGAAAATCAACTATATCGACTTGAACGATATTTCCAGCACTGGACGCGTCTTTATAAGGTGACGGAAACTTGCAGTAATGGATATCGTCACTCGAAGCGCCGCTGTCACGGGATTGTTTTGAGTAGCACGCAACATAGGTGCTGTCCCAGGACAAGCAGGGGGACAAGCTCGTCGCCTCCGTAAACCAGAAACCAGTTTACGGTGATGGCAAACGGTGATGGCAAACCATCTTTGATAGGCGGAGAAAGCCACCTTGAACTGCCCATCGTCAGAGATATTGCTCGATCTCTCTTTTAACGCAAACAGCGCAGCTGATACGAGAGAATCCGGTACATAGCTAATGGGCTTCCCAATGAGGAAACCTATACGCAGCATACACGTGCCCCTGCCTTGACGCCAAGTTATATATGCCGTGCGGTGAGTTTTCCTTTGCTCATGCCAGCTGACTTGGGAAGCATCCCTGTTAAGATGTTGCACCTGGTCGTCCATATTTATATCGATTGGCATCAACGCCGCCAAAGGAAGTAGGCTGAAGTAGTAGGGTTCAAAGGCTCGATGCCAACATGCCTCTATCGGCGTGGACAAGGACGTATTCCATTTGATAATGTAAAGTTCACGAGAATCGTTCCGCTGGATCCCGACATGGCAATCACAATCGGATGAAAACCTTGAGCACCCGCTATGAGGCGATCACTTCTTATGTAAACGACTCATGAGTATGTGGTCAATACCATAACTTTACATTTCATAAAATTATACATATCTTCAACTAGGAATGCTCTCGTAGGTATCATTTGATAGCTAGAGTAACACACGTGTCCCCACAAAAACCCTTCATCTCGGTCCCAAATTCTCGCTATGTCAGTTCAATGATCTTGCTACACTGCATTGCGTAATCCATTACTGCTCGCCTGAGGCTTCTCTTCCCACGGCTGCCACACTGACGGGGGTGGAGTGCATGGGTGTCCCACCTGCGCTCAAACGCAAGCCCACGACATTCCCCATATCTACATCAGGCCCAGCATTTCACAAAGTAGACTTTGCAGCATGCCTAGTCAGTAATTCCAGAGTCACACATCACTGTATTCTTTCCCAATTTAAAGCATCAACCTTTGTAGTTGCATTGTTGACGGCTCAGATAGAGAGCCAAAGGTCAACAAAATCAAGGAGCTTTAAGAGACTAGGACCATTTCAAATATGGCGCGTCTAAAGAAGACTGTAGCAACTCCTTAAGATTGAGAGCAAAAAGCCTGGTGCCCCTCATATTGGGGAATACTGAGCGCTCCACATTGGGCGCATACCCAGGCAAAGGGTTGGGCAATGGCTCGCTTAGCCGGTGGAAGTCATGCCGCCGTGGGGCAGGGGGGTCGCTCACCGTTGATTTTTCCTGGTGGATGCTGGGCAGACGCAATGCCCCTTTTGGAGCCGGCGGCCCCTTCGGGAACACGGTCCGCCGCCCCTTGCGCACGGGCAGGCGCGCCGGGCTCGGCGGCGCCAGGGAGATCTCCCCTTGCACTTCCTCGTCTGTCGAGAAAGCCGCGGCACAGCTATGTTGATACTGCGCTAACAGCTTTGCCGCTACTCCGGTGTGCACCGACAGCGTCTTCGCACTCCGCGACGTACGCGACGCCAACCTGCCACCAAGCACACATCAGCAGGGCCTCCACGCACCCCGTGAACCTCTAGTCATCGAACAGTGCGAATGACCCTCGGAGCATGTACCATCGGCCCCCCCGGGAAGGAGAGCGCGTGCTTCAGCCGCAGCAGTGAGGCGGGCGGCACCTGAGGGAGAGCAGGCACTTGCGCTCCTCGGAAGCCAGCTCGCTGCACTGCAGCTCGTGCCAGCGCTCCAGGAAGTCGCTCCCTGGTGCCCCCCCGCTTGCCGCGCTCTGAGATTTCGGAGCGGCCCACAAAGCCCCCTGCGGAGGACAGCGCCCACCTGGCGATGCGCCTTGCGCCCCACCAGGATGCTTGCACACCGCCAGCGCCCGGTGAACTTCCAGAGCAAGCGGAGCGCTTCTCCTCGGGAGTGAGCGGGCGCCAGCTCATCGCACTGCAGATGCTTCTCCTCGGGAGCGAGCGGGCGCCAGCTCATCGCACGGCAGACGCTTCTCCTCGGGAGCGAGCGGGCGCCAGCTCATCGCACGGCAGACGCTTCTCCTCGGGAGCGAGCGGGCGCCAGCTCATTGCACTGCACGGCAGACGCTTCTCCTCGGGAGCGAGCGGGCGCCAGCTCATCGCACGGCAGACGCTTCTCCTCGGGAGCAAGCGGGCGCCAGCTCATCGCACGGCAGACGCTTCTCCTCGGGAGCGAGCGGGCGCCAGCTCATCGCACGGCAGACGC
>LGRX02006015.1:0-17463 GCA_001247695.2 Cymbomonas tetramitiformis
CAACAGTTCCAGCAGCAGCAGTTACAGCAGCAGCAGCTGCAGCCGCAGCCGCAACAACAACCACAGCAGCCCCATCAGCTGATACCAGCTACCTCGGCGCCTCATGACCCTGGTGCGGATCTCTCATCGCTGCAGCACTTCATCAACATCAGCGCCGCAGCCCTGCCAGACCCTCTGCAGGCACCCCCTGACAGCGGAGTTCAGCAGAGCGTACCGGGCGGGACCCAGCTCTTATTGGTGCGCCACCTCCCCGCGGTGGCAGCAGCCTCAGAGACCCGCCGGCGTCGGCGTTCCCGAAGAGTATCCTCGGGCCCTGCGACGCATGGTAGGCACCTTCCAGGTCTAAGCCATGCACCTGATCACTCCGACCCCGACTCCGGTACGGACGTCAGCCGCACCAGCACGGGGTCCAGAGGCAGCCGAAGCACGCAGGCGCGGGCTGAGCGCAGGCGGAGGGCCGCCCACAGGTCCGGATCTGACTCGGACGCGAGCAGCCGGAGCGAGCACAATCACAGGGAAGTCCTGGCGGCAGTACAGGCCCTGGACATCTCCGCGGTGCTCTCGAGAGGACTCGCCCCGCCCGGCGCGACGACATCTGCAGGAACCTCTCCATCAGGCGACCCTCAGAGCAGCGCACAGGGGGCCCTGACGGCGGACCATCCACTCGAGGCGGACGCCGCTGACAGCGTAACCCCCCCAGTGTCTCAGATTGTCGCTGAAACCGCTCCCGCCGAACCTCCCACTCAGGGTCGGCCAAATCCCCTCAACATGATGGTGGCTCGCCGGCGGCAGTCGGTGGAGACGGTAGTGCACGGCGGTGGCAACCCTGACTCGGAGCTCAGAGACCCCAGTTCAAGGGACTCGCCTCCAGGCCCCCCCAGTGATCCACCTCAAGACCCCCCTGACGACCCCGCTCAAGGACCAGAGCCCTCCTACCCTCAGTACCCAGAGGTTCGGGCTCTTTTCGTCACCCATGACGGTGGGTCATTGTGGGTACACCAGTCAGCAGGGGTGCGAGGCGCGGCAACCGTCTCCC
This sequence comes from Cymbomonas tetramitiformis, assembly GCA_001247695.2. Taxonomy (NCBI): domain Eukaryota; kingdom Viridiplantae; phylum Chlorophyta; class Pyramimonadophyceae; order Pyramimonadales; family Pyramimonadaceae; genus Cymbomonas; species Cymbomonas tetramitiformis. The sequence continues at coordinate 1,037 of LGRX02006015.1, forward strand.
TACCATGGGATGAACGCCGCCGGGCTGGGGTGCAGGGCGACTCCATCCTGTTCAGGATCATGCATCTGCTGGGAGCGCCGCTGACTGCCTATGCGCGCATGGGAGGCCGCCTACATCATGCACCTCTACCACTTACCAACCCTCGTGTGGAGACCTGGGTCCTCATGGTCGACCGCGAGGTCATGGATATGGCTATGGGGGACCCAGCCGCAGCCAATGTGCGGTCTACGAGCATGGGGCAGCCAGTGTGGGAGTGGATTCCTGCCACTGCGCGGGAGTCTGAGATGCAGAACTTCGACCAGGACGGGCTCGCCGCGTGGTCTGAAGTCAGCAACTCCGATTGGTACCGAAGCATGAGCGTGGTGGCCGCACAACCATCCACTCCCATGCCCTTCCATACACCTCTTCCACTCCCCGCTCCACCATCAGCCCCTGCATTACCGCCCACTTCAACTGCAGTCCCCACAAATCCCGCGCCTGCGCTCCCGCCCGCGCATGCCCCGGGACCACCACCTTCAGCCCGTTTCCCCCACTCCGCCGCCGCAAACCCCGTTCACTCTGCCGCCGCTGCGAACCCCGTACTCTCTCCCAGCGCCACCCCCTTTGTACCAGGCATCATCCGACTGCCGCAGGGCACTAATCTGCGAGCATCCTCGGACGAGGTCCGCCTGGAGCACAAAACCAAGGAGATGGTGCTGAAGCTGATCAAGAGTGTGACCAGATTCCCTCGCTCCGCGTCCGACACTAAATCGGCCGACAAGGATGGCCTTCTGGCGCAGTTGGAGCACTACTCCAACATGGTGCGGAAGATATTCCAAGAGGCCATCGTGATCGAGGCGCTGACCACTCCCAGCTGTACGCCATCTGTATCAACGTACCAGGCGAGCGTGTCGAGCCTCCTTTGGAGCTTTAAGGAGCACACTCTTCAGGACCAGCAGAAGAAATTCTTGGAGCGTGCGGCGGGGACCTTCGGGTCTGACCAGGCCTGGCACCGGCGCTACGTGGAGCTGGACGTGTTCTTCAGCGATCTGGCGGTGTGCTCCCTAACACAGGCCTACCTGGAGAATGCACACGGAGAGGCCATTGCACTGAGGCAGGCGACGAACGAGACCGCGGCGGAGTATTTTTCGCGGTTGGAGACCCGCATGGCCTCCGTCAACTTCCTGGCTGGCAGAGTCCCCAATTGCGTGGAGATGTCCAACCTGTCCATGCTCTCCACGTACCGCCGAGGGTTGAAGTATGCACCCAAGGTGATGCGGCGCCTGAGAGCCATCCACCTGGATGTCTCCAAACCAGAGGAGTGGGAGAGGAAGGCTGTCAATGACGATATCCCAGGCACCCACAACGCCCTGTTGAAGATACGGGAGGTTGCTGAGGAGGTGGAGAATGACATTGACAAGGAGGCGGCGCAGAGGCGCACTCAAGATCGTCCTCCCCGCACTGTCTCTTTCGCCAACCCCTCACCTCGCACCCCCTTCTTCAGGCGTACCCCTTCCTCGAACCGTCCAGCACTCGCCATGCTGGAGAATGGGCCCACCACCACCGCTGCCGCGGCAGTTACCCCATTGCCACCACCACCTGGTCTCCCCCGCCCTGACGCTCCGAAGGTCCGCCGGTGTTTCGCCTGCGGCTCCGCGGAGCACATCGTCCGTAACTGCACGGATGAGACCAAGCTCAAGGAGTGGAGGGCCAATGCACCTGCTCGATTGGCAAATTCTCCTGGGTTCGTGGCCGCCGTCGTCTGGGCCATCGAGCAGCAGGAGGACATCTCCTCGGTGGATGGCGTCCCAGAGGAGTTCTCCGAGGAGGTCTTGGCACTTGCTACCTGTGAGGACGAGCAGAGCTACCAGACCCTGGCGGCCCTCGCTGGTATCGAGCTTGTGGAGGGTGACGGTCTTCCCCCGGTTGAGGACGATGAATGACTGGCCGGCGACCAGTCCCCGACCCTGCCCTTCGGGGAAGTGAGGTCATACCCTGATGATCAGACCCTCTCCGCCCTGGAGAAGCGGTCGGAGCCAGTGGAACCCCGACGCGCACGAGGACGCAGAGACCCTTGGGGCCATCGACCTCATCCCTAGAACGTGGCCTTCACCTCTGGAACCCGCTTGCGACGCACCTACCGCTCAGCTGGTGCCCCATCGCTGCCGAGGGATGACCTGACCAGCCACCCCCTTGCAGAAAGCGCCTCTTTCGACGAGCCGTCACTACCTCTTGATGACGGCCCTGCTTACACACAGGCAAGGATCGAGGGTCGGAGGGGGCGGCGAGTTCCCCGGCACAGACCCCCCATTATGGGCAGCAACCGTGGAGAGCCCCGCGATCTTCGCCCCCAACCACGTGTTGTCCTACCATTACCTAACTATCAGTCCAACCTTGCAGATCCGCGGAAGAGGCTGACTGCGTGGCACTGGAAGAGAGATCTGTACTCTCTCCCCCTCGAAGTCGCCATGCAAAAGGTTCGCAGAGCTCTGCGCAAATCCCCGGAGGCTGCCAAAGACCTGGTGGATAAGATGTGGGAGCGCACCCGTAGCCGCATACGCTCTGGGAGTCGATCGCCGAAGGAGCACGTGAACCGCGCCAACCAGCTGGCGGAGAGAGTACGCATTGCCCGTGAGCCTCAAGATCGCAGGGAGGGCCATCAGCGCATAGCACTGTGGCACCTCCTCTCACACGACGGTCACCAGCAGGTCCTCGAGCCCCCTAGCGCCAGCCCCTCCGACCTCTACGCGGCTTGGAGAGAGCTGTCGCCCGCCGAGCAGCTGGAGGCGATCGCCACTTCGAGCCCAGACTCCTTCCCCGGTAGCAGGCTGTGGGAAAAGGAGGGCGCACGAAGAGCAGCAGCGAGATCCTCGACCTCTCTCTGCACCCTGGACACCGAAGTGGGCACGATACCCGGGACAGCGGGAGATGTGGGCCTACCTGGCGCCTGGTGCAGTCTACACGCAGTACACCAGTACAAGATGAGGAAGCTGGGTCCCAGCCCCTTGGGAGCATCCCCTCCATCATCCCCACTGGTCGAGCCCACGACAGAGACGACATCCTCGCACCATGACAACGCGCCGACTACCCCGGGAGGAAACCTTGAAGGTTCATCCGACTGCGTAGTGACAGAGGAAACCTCTACATCCAGCTCGCTTTGCTTCACCCAACAGATGATCACCGTCAGAACGCACGAAGCAGATGAAGCGCCGCCCCGCCTCGACAGCCACCCCATCGCTGAAGACCCCGAGGTTATGGGAGAGGAGCCCTCAGTTGATTCGCTCTGCTACACCCAGCAGATGGCAGCAGCTGGGACCCCTGAGGCGAGAACTGATCATCAGAGCTCCCACCAACTCGCCCACAACTTCCCCACTAGCAGCCCTCAGCATGACGAGGATCCCCTCACCCATAGCAGTCTCACCAACAGTGTCGCTACCCATGTGAGCCCCACAGCAAGCGGCACTACCCACGTGAGCCCCACAGTAAGCGGCACTACTCATGTAAGCCCTACCACCAGCGGCACCACCCATGTGAGCCCTACCACCAGCGACACCACTCATGTCAGCCCCACCTCGAGCGAATGCACCTCAGCGGGTACCCTGTTGACGGCGAGTGTGGACAACCTCGTCAGCCACCCGACTGAAGATGTTGACTTGCTGGATGAGGAGTTCTACGCCGCGTGTAGGCAGACGTTGGAGGAATGCCGCGAGGCCTCGGACAACCTCCTCCCCAACCTTAAGTGCAAAAGCATACGCACGGATGGGGGAGTTCAGTGGAAGACCGACATTGAGGGCACCCTCGCAGCGGCACATGACGAAGAAGGACCGCTGCTGCTGGTGTTCTATGCAACCCTCAGAGGGCACACGGTCAAGGTGCTGATCGACTCGGGGGCCTCTGACAACTTCATCTCGGAGCAGAGCGCCAAGCGATGTGGCCTCACGACACGAGCTGGCTCCGAGATGCGAGTCACCTTGGCGGATGGATCTGTGAAGATCACTGGCGCCACTGCGTACGCCAAGTTTAACACGCACACCACCACGGGCACCTATACAGAGAACGCCCTTGCCCTTCGAATCCTACCACTGGGCATACAGGTGGATGTTATTCTTGGCGGAAGGTGGTTGCGCAGTCACTCTCCTGTTACTCTGGGCTATGAAGGGAATGGTTCCGTCTCCTTCCTCAGGAAGTCCCGCAGTGGTAAGATTGGAGATCGCGTCACCATCACAGGCTGTTCTCCTGGGAAAGCATCTGGAGACAAGTCTCCGAAGGGCACGGCCTGTGCGGGGTTGGTGGATGAGGTGTTCCTGACCCCCGCCCAGTTGAAGAAGTACCTGGTGTACGCGGAGACGCAGAAGCTGCGCGGCAACGATGACCCGGGGATACAACCCGCCTGGCTCATGATGGCCGAGAAGTCTCATGGGGATACGACTTCTGCCTTTGCAGCCACGGCTATCGACCCTGAAGAAGCCGAACCCCCTGCAGATACTGAAGACGCAGAAGTGAGCCCCGAGTGGACCCTCAAATTTCAGGACTTCTGGGGTGAAGAGTACAAGAAGGAGATGACGACTGCCCTACCGAACATTGATGGTCTCAGACATGATCCCCAAGATGAGGCCAACATCAACCTGGACCCTGAGCTGAGCAAGAAGGGGCCGCCCTGCCAGCGCATCTACAAGAAGTCAGCAGAGGAACTCCACCAACTTCGAGAGCGCGTCGAGACCTTGATGTCCAAGGGCTACATCCGACCCTCATCCAGCCCTTATGCAGCTCCCTGCCTGATGGTCCCCAAACCAGGGAACCCCAAGGAGCTGCGACTGGTGATCGATTACCGGCTTCTTAACCGCCAGACAGTGAAGGACAAGTACCCCCTCCCAGACATCCAGATGATGTTCGACGAGATGCAGGGTGCGAAGTTCTTCTCCTCATTCGACGCGGTGGATGGCTTCTGGCAAGTTCCGATGGCTCCAGGAGACGTCGAGAAGACCGCCTTCACCACTCAGATGGGGTCATATGAGTGGTTGGTCATGCCACAGGGACTGCAGAACTCGCCATCTCAGTACCAGCGACGGATGCAGCGGGCTCTGGGTCATCTCCCCTTTGTCCGGATCTTCATTGATGACGTGGTCGTTTTCAGCAACACCGCCGCAGAGCACTATGAACACGTCAAGCAGTTGCTCCTGACGTGCAGGGAGAAGGGCGTCTTCCTCAAAAGGTCCAAGTGCCAACTGTTGAAGAAATCCCTGCGATTCCTTGGTCACTGCATTTCCGCGGACGGCTGTCGACCCCAACATGACAAGGTGGCTGCGGTGAGAGACTGGCCAGAGCTGGAGACGGTTACCCACGTCAGGCAATTCTTGGGCCTGGCAGGGTATTACCGCAGATTCATTCACTGCTTCTCCGAGATCGCTCAGCCCCTCACCCGGCTGACCAAATCGGACGTACCCTGGGAGTGGGGTCCCATGCAGCAGTGGGCCTTCGAGGAACTGAAGAAAGCCCTCACTTCAGCACCAGTCCTCGCCTTACCCAACATTAAGGGTGCCGCGGACGGCACAGCACCTTTTGTGGTGCAGACAGACGCCAGCGGCATCGCTCTTGGGGGAGTGCTGATGCAAGACAACGGAGACGGTCTCGGCCTACGCGTGGTAGCATACGAGAGCCGCCAGTTCTCAGCTGCTGAGCAGAACTACCACACTGGCGAGCGAGAATTGGGCGCCCTGCACCACTGTACCACCGTCACCTGGCGGCATTACCTCATCTTCACCAACTTCCGCATCCAGGGCGATCACCGTCCCCTTGAATGGCTGATGGAACCTGGAAGAGATCTCAGCCGCAGGCAGGCGCGCTGGTACATGGATCTGGTGGAGGTGGGAGTCCCGCGCATGGAGTACATCAAGGGGGCACTGCTGCTGGTACCAGACGCCCTGTCCAGAAGACCTGACTTCAAGGACAAGGACGTTCGAGAAGGGTTGAAGGAAGCAGGAGTGATCGACCCCACCTCTGACCTGCCGAAGGACCCTCTGGCATCGCTGGAGTCTGAATGCTTCACCAGTTCACCACCCGCGGCTCATCCCCAATGGGCCCAGACGGTTGATTCTTGGCTTTCAGCAGTGGAAACCCTCTCTGTGGCGGAGCAGGCCATAGACCTGGGGGAGACCATCGCTCTCGTTAATCCGAAGCTCTATGAAGGGGCGAAGGGAGATGGCCTCGACTTCGACATGCCTGACTGGCCTGAAGCCAAAAGCGCGAAGCCGGCAGAAACTCCACGCGAACCCCCTGACCGAGCTCCACCTCAGATAAGGATAACGAGGAGCATGGCACGAGCTGGGAAAGCTTCTGCGACCCCAGCGCCTCCACAGTCAGTGTCGCCGAAGATGCGAGCGCCTACATCACGAGCTGATACACCGGCGGCGCCCACTGACAAGCCGCCAGTGAGCTCACCACACCCTCAGAAGACGCCCCAGCAGTCAGTTTCACCCTCGATCCTTCCCCCACAGAAGCGACAAGCTCGCCCTCCAGAGGACTCGCAGAATTGGCGTGTTCGCGCAGAGTACTCCTCGAAGTACGTCGAGAAGTTTGGACCCTTCGACGTGGACGCCTGTTGTGACCTTGGCGGCCGTAACAGACAGGCGGATCGATTTTGGACAAACTGCCTTTCTGAGAAATGGAGGGGTCTTCGGGTTTGGTGCAATCCCCCGTATAACTCCAAACACATCACTGTGGAGGCAATTCTGAACAAGTACATCGCGGAATGGAAGGCGGACCCGGAGAACACCTCTGCGGTCTTTGTCCTGCCAGACCACCAGTCCAAGCTCCCCGCGTGGCGCAAGCTATTCAGGAAGGCTAATATGCAGATCGTAGAGGTTGTCCCTACTCACGACGACAAGGGCGAGCCTAATCAGTTCTTCGAGAACCCAGATGGGAAGGCTTTCGACCTCCGCTGGCCTGTATTGATAGTGCACGCCCCTCCTGCCAAACCTCAGCCAGTACGCGTGAGACATCCGAGAACGACTCCCGCTGTGATAAGGACGGGTGAAGCGGCAGACTTCAGAGACACAATCTCCCAGCAGTCAGACTCGAAGTTCCTGCGTGCACTGAAAGCAGAGTACACCCGAGAGGGGTCACTCCGTTCACTGCGAGAGAAAGTAAACGCAGCGCCACATCAATGCCTACAGGACTTCAGGCTGGTGGGTGAGGTAGTTTGGAGAACCGCAGCAGGAAGGTACCAGTTGGTGCTGGGGGAGGATTCTCCACTTCGGGAGGTAGTGATTCGTCATGCCCATGAGTCATTGTCCTCAGGTCACACTGGAAGAGACAAAACTCTGGAAAGAGTGCTGCGTCGTTTCTATTGGCGTGGTGCTGCAGAGGACGTAGGCACCTGGGTAGCGTCCTGCGCAGTGTGCCAATCAGTAAGACCGCGGGGAACTTACCCAGATGGGCTGCTGAATCCTCACAGCATCCCGAACAGACCATGGCAAGATGTCGCAGTGGACTTCGTCACCGGCTTGCCAGTATCAGAGAGAGGTAACGATGCCTTCGTGGCCTTCACGTGCAAGCTGACAAAGATGGTCCACGTCGTACCAATGAACTTCGGGGACAGCTCTGCGGCTGTAGTGGCCAGAATCTACTTTGACTCGGTGTGGCGCTTACATGGCGCACCTATGAAAATCGTCTCTGACCGCGATCCGCGGTTTCAGGATGCCTTCTGGCAGGAACTCATGAGGCTAATGGGTGTAAAAGTGGCTCGCACTACGCCGTACAACCCTAGGTCTGACGGTCAGGCGGAACACAGCAACAGAGTTATTGAGGACATGCTCAGGTCCTTCGTAGACGCCAATGTGGAGGACTGGGACTTGTACACCACTAACGTGGAGTTTGCGATCAATGACTCCAGAAGTGAGTCTACTGGCTTCACACCATTTGAGCTGGTGTTTGGGTTCTCGCCGCTGTCACAGTTGGACCTTTTCCTAGAGGCCGCACAGTCCACCGCTGGGCGACGAACAGGGGGAGTAGGTACCGCACACGAAGTGGCCGCGAAATTTTCGTCGCAGCTGCGGGACGCTAGACAGCGGTTGGAGCTGGCTCAACAGCGACAGCGCGAGCAGTTTGATCGCAGGCACGGACAGCGAGAGTATGCTGTTGGAGATCTGGTCTGGATAGAAGCGAAACACCTTACAGAGAAGGTGATGGATCGCTCCATCTGTAGAAAGTTGACCAAACGCTGGCACGGACCGGTTCCTGTGACCGAACGCTACTTCAGTGATATGCAGATGACCATGCCAGAGGCCGACAGGGGAGCCCCAGTAGCCTACCGCCTACGCCTCCCTCCTCACTGGCGGATACATGACGTGTTCGCTCAACACCGCCTCAAGCCATACACCAGCGGTCAAGACGCTTTCGCCGCACGCGATCACCTGGCAGCACCTGAAGAGGTGGTAGTGGACGGTCAGAAGGAAGCACATGTTGAGCGCATCCTTGCACGCCGAGTACGGTCTGTTCGAGGAAAAGAGGTGGAAGAATGGAAAGTTCGCTGGACTGGCTACTCCAAAGCTCATGACCAATGGAGGACGCGTGACAAACTCGAACGCGGAGGTCCACTTCAACAGCTTCGTGAATTTGAACAAGCGAGACTGCGCATGGAAGCACAAGTTCGCGACGAACCCACTCGGCGACGTGAGCAACGTGGCTGTCACTCTGCTCAAGCTGGGATGACACTGGCTCACCTCATCACTAATCCCTGCGATGAGCTGGACCAGCTCGAACAGATGGAACAGGATACCCCTCTGCCGTGAGAACGTCAAGAACGCACAGAGGATGGGTCGTTGGCACTGGTGACAGAGCTACTGGCGATCCAGACGGAAGCAACCCGCATGCCCAGAATTCTTGTACTTTTTAGTGGTACCGGATCGGTGGAAAGAGAATTCCTAAATTGCTTCCCCTCCGCTTTCGTGGTGACCCTCGACTCCGAACACATCTGGCATCCCACACACGTGCAAGACATCCTACAGTGGGACTACAAACAATACCCGCCGGGATTCTTTGATGTCGTTTGGGCCAGTCCTCCCTGCAGACAGTACAGTCAAGCGCGCACCACTGGAGGACCCCCTGACCTTCCCCAGGCTGACAAAATCGTACGACGAGCATTGCAGATCATTGACTACTTGGAGCCAAAACATTGGTTCATGGAGAACCCCAGAGGTCGCTTCCCCAACGCGCTGCGGCTTCGCCCCATGATGCGTCAACTTCCTCCCCCGCTGGTGTGTACCTACTGCATGTACGGCACGCAGTACATGAAGCCCACCTGCATATGGACGAACTCAGCACCACCCACGCCCCTGCTACGCTGTACTGCTTCGACACCGTGTGCGTGCAGATGGGCAACCGGTGCTCATCCAGAGACTGCTCAGCTGGGACCTCATCCGCAGCAGACTGGAGCGGGCCAATCCGCGAGCGTATATCCCGTGCCAGCGCCCCTGCTGCGACAACTTTTCCGACATTTACGCCTCCGCAAGACTGAAGACCCGCTTTAGATTCCAAGCGGCACCCTCCTTCGTGAAAGTGGTGCCCTGGTAGCGGCAGGCAAGTTGTGCTCGAAGAGGAACCAGAGAACCTAAGAACTGGAAACAGAAAGGAACTAGAAAACCTAAGAACTGGAACTTAGATGGGTACCTTAGCGGAGTGATCCAAGGAGGTAGACCACTCCTAAGGGGGGGAGAGTTGTGCCCGGAGGCACAGCGTGAGCCGATATGCCTATGCGTCTATATGTGTGTCATCGGGGGTAATCTGGGATTGGCACGATGACAGTGAAATTGGGCTTGAAATCACGATGAGAATGAATACCAGATGTCCGGGGTATGACAGTATGACACTATGACACTATGACACTATAGTAGTATGACAGTACTGTGGGGGGTGTCATCGTGGCACTCAGTCAGACCCTCGAAGAATGGTCAGATTCGCATCGGGGTTGAAAAGACAATGAAATCGAATATCAGATGTCAGGGCTGTGACAGTATGACAGTATGACACTATGACAGTACAGTAGTATGACAGTACTGTGGGGCAGTCATCGTGTCAGTCTGTCGACATAGCATCTGAATCGAGAATGACGAATCGGAATTAGAAATGAGATCGGATCGGGAATTGAACGTTGAGCCGAAGTGTGACATCGGCTCTCGAGTGGTTGACCCTGCAACCTGAGTGACGAGTGAATAAGTGGAGCACTTGAGAAGTGTTTAGCCTTCAGAACTCGGAACCGAATTATCGTTTGTACCTCAATCTGGCCCTGATCCAGTATATTATAAAATCCGAATTGTGTACCTTTGCACGTTCAATCAAAAACATATTTCCGAGCATCTGTCGTAGTGCCCCAGGCACACCAGTACTACAGCTTCCAGATCAGAAATTGCCATCTATTATGGAGGTCGATGGATCAGGCACACACGTTGGTCAAGTGATACTCCAGGATCAAGGAAAAGGTATGAAGCCATTCATAAAGTGACGTCGAGAGTCATAGAGTGACGCCGGCTATCACAGCGTCACTCTATCCGATACACAGAGACGTTGGCCTATTCCTGAGATCGAGCTATTTGCAATTGTGGAGGGCTTCCGATTCTTTCGCCACATCTTGTTGGGAGCTCCTGAGACTATTGTACGCTCAGATCATCAGCCACTGGTTTATTTCCAGTCCAAATCCACACTGAGCCCCAAACAGGCAAGGTGGTTGGATGAGCTCTCCGAGTACAACTTCCGAATTGAGCATATCTCTGGCGAGAAGAATAAGGTTGCAGACGCACTCACTCGTATCTCTGCACTCTTTGAACTCACTGATTGTCTGCAACATACACATAGAAATCAGTGAAGTCATGCCATCTGCAGATCCTACATTCATTGCTCTTATATCTTCTTCATAAGCTCATCAGCTACGCGACATCATTATATCCGAATATGATCGTGATACATTTGCACAGACTATTTTGGCTAAGCTGGCATCATCGACTTCATCACAGTCAGTCAGCAGCTTCAGCTTCGAGCTCATACAGGGGTTGATCTACCGTAAGACCATACATGGCAGACAGCTGTACATTCCACCTACAGCCAAAGTCCCTACAGATGACGGTGAGATCACACAGCTTCGCCACATTCTCCTTCATGAGTGCCACTCAGCCACTATTTCTGGTCATGTAGGCAAAAATCGCATGCTTCATCTTCTGCGTAGCCGATATTATTGGCCAGGAATGACAACGGCAGCCATCCAGTACATTCGGGAGTGCCCCGTTTGTCAACGCCAGAAAACGAGGCGACACAAGCCTTATGGTCAGGCACATATACGATATAGTGTGCCTAAGACAAAATGGCTAGATGTATCTCTTGACTGGATTACTGACCTGCCTATCACCACTAATGGGCACGACAGTATATTTGTGGTAATGTGCCAATTCTCTCATCGCTGTCATCTCATTCCCTTCAGCATGACCTGGACAGCTCAGCATACTGCTTCTATATATATGCAGCATATCTTCAAGCTCCATGGTCTTCCGAGGAACATCATCTCAGATCGAGACCCCAGATTCACCTCTACATTCTGGCAGACACTGTGTAAATCTACTGGTACGAGTTTGTCTATGACGTCTTCACACCATCCACAATCGAATGCAGCCAATGAGAGGAGCCATGCCTTCATTGAGGATATCCTCAGGTACTTTTCAATTTGTTGATTCATGATTCGATTTCACCATCCTCTGGTTTATAAACTGATTAGATAGTATTTTTCCATCCACAGGTGTTGTTGCAATGATACTTCGTGGGAGGACAAGTTGCCGTGGGAGGACAAGTTGCCTCTGGTGGAGTTTGCAATTAACAACACAGTTTCTGCATCAACTGGTTATTCACCATTCTATCTCGACTCGATGGCGCAACCACTTTCGCCTCATGATCTGGTAATCACTATTCCGCCAGAAGCTCCTGTTCCAATACAAAGAGCTATTCGAGATCATTTTGACCAGTACTCGGCTGTACATGCCAACGCGGTAGACAACATTTCCCGAGCAGCAGAAATTAGCCAAGCCAGATTCAATAAGACTCACATGCCTCGGCAATATGCAGTTGGGCAGAAAGTTCTTTTACGGACCGAGTTTATCCAATGGACTGGTTTGACAGAGGCAGGCAGACACTTCAAGCAGCCATATATTGGGCCGTTTACCATATTCAAAGTGCTTAGCCATGGGCGTGCATACGAGTTAGATTTCGGAGACCTCGATATCCGTATTCATCCGGTACAGCCTGTATCCAGATTAGAGCTGTATAACGACTCGATCCAAGCACCTTTGCCTCTGCCACAGATGATCACCGAAGAAGGGCAACCACTGTTTGAGATATCACACATACTCTCAGATAAGATCACTAGAGGTGTCAAGTACTACTTAGTGCGATATGCAGGCTACGGCCCTGAGCATGACACCTGGGTCAAAGCCACGGAGCTGACCAATGCAGCAGACATAATAGCTGCCTATGAAGGCTAAACATTATATCAAGCCTGATGCCCTTACTTCTTGTAATATATACTAATACATGTCGATCATCTATATACCTTGCTCTTAATGTTTTTATCATTATGTTGCATAGAAGCGGGAAATTGATCCTTCCTTGCTAAAGGTGTAGTGAGCCTTGTACAAAATCATACCCTTGCACAGATACGCACACATGCGAGATATCATATCTGTGGATAAATAAAAACTGCTGAATGCTACCTTTGCCAAGACCGTGGTTAGTCATCGGATTCTGTGGCCAGTCATCCGAAGCTACCGGAGACATCGACTGAGGTAGACGGAGTTGTGATCCTAAGTTATGCCTGACAAACATAACTAAAATAAATTTCACATTAGTACGTGGCGAATCCACTCTCACTCATCGCGACAGATGTTCGTCAAAGCGTGCGTACTGGACCAATAATTCAAGAGTGAGCAGACCGGGTAAAGGATTATAAGTCCAATCCCGTTAAGCAGCGCCACTCTGTTTGCATTAAAACAAGCCCCCGGCGAAATAACTCCGGAAACATCCAAAGGGCTCCCCATGACCGCCTGTGAACCTCCGACGTTGCTTCAAGAGGGGAGGAAGGGTTGGGTGCATAATATATAATAACTGTGGAAACGAACAGCAAACGATCAGTTATGTATATATAAGGCCGAGAATCGTTCGATTAATGAGAAATTGTTAATTCGTGGGATCATCGTTCGCAAAAGCGTCGATGGCTAGCGCAAATAATCCGTAACGTACACTTCGGATACTTTGAATCGTCACTCTGACGCACGATACGTGTGGATCAATCAGTAATCCAGCGTCAATCTGTATCACGAAACGCAATTCATTGAACCTTGAATCGTCACTCTGCAATACGATACGCAATTCAAAGGGGGCTACATCCTAAGAACTGTAAGGCATTAGCCTGTAAGGCATCATGCTAAGGTGAGGGACTAAAGTGGACTCAGTTCCCCCCAAAATCCTAAAAACACCATGAGGGACGCCTCAAATCGGTGTAAGAAGACTGGTACCAGCAAGAAGCAACAACAACAAAGACATCAAAGACATATACAAAGGTATGCCCGTTGTGAGGTCACAACTCTTTTAAGAGGGGAGATCTGTCAGGGTTATGACCGATGACACATGTGTCATACATGTCATACGTGTCATATCTGTCAGACATGTCATACCATGTCATGTCATGTCGAGTCATGTCATATATTATAATGACAGACAGTCGTCAGTACGGTCGACTATGACTGTATATGTCATCGAGATGATAAGTCACATCATCTGTCATTATTCAAGGAAAGACTTGAATGACACCTGTCATCGAGAGTTCGTATGTCGAACTCGAAGATGGCGAAGCAAGATACAATCTTGAAGTACCAAACAAGAAATCATCTTCGCTTCTAGCATGTGCGGAACAAGCATGCGGGTATCATAGGGCGAACGCATCATTCGTTATGCCGCTACCAGTCGTTCAACCAATGTCTCGGGTTCACAACCCAATGGCGGTACCATCTATGCGATGGGAGACATTCGGTATAGATGAGCTAGCGTTGTGCTAGAGCAGTATCTTCTCACAGAAGTCTGCACTCATCCCCGCTAATAAACTTACGCGTGTGTTACCGTCCTATAACACAGCGCTTTTTATTATATGATATGATATACTAAGGGCTCGCATATCAGCCCGTATCATACATAAATGATAAGAACACGATATTGCTATGAAGGACACACCTCAAGCTTTTTAGCGTGCTTTGCATTACCAAAAGCTCCTTGCCTCTGACATACCACCCTTGTCCACATGTTGTCACAGAGGTCCAACAGTTGATTAAAGAGCCAATCCAGACGACTATTAGATTTCTAGTGACAGTACTCCTTCAAAGTACGGTGCCAGCGTTCGAGCAAGTTGTTGGTGTATTGATCGGCATGCGCGAAGTCCATCAAGGCATGAACCCATCGATGAATGGTAGGGCGGTAGTTATCGTCAATATACTTCACATAAACGGGGAAGACATGGGTCCATTTGGATACCCACGCTGTAAGCTTTTGCGATGGTACAGCTCGCTCACCCTTCTCAGTGACAGTGTACAACACATCCAAGAGCTCAGTAAGACAATTCGATCGATCGAAGCGTTGAGTGGAATTCGACGGCATTTTCTCCCAAGCATTCTTCACCCAGGCGCGAGTGACGTGCCAGGTACAGTAAATTATCCACGATTTTGCATAGTCTTCACCAAACACTGCTTTGATTGCATTGACCTCCGCGACGTCCATGTCAATTATGAAGGTAGGTCGCCATGGCCGACCAAGCCGGGGAACGGCTCTGGATTGGACGGCACGGAGAAACTTTGACAATTCAGTGGCGTTCGTGTGCTGCAAGATAGCATGGGCAAAAGGAAAGCCATTGCCAAACTCGTTGATCAAGCTCATCGTCGCTAGTTCAAACCCATACCGGTTAACACCGAACGTGGTGTCCATGAGAGTGGTTTGCGGGTTCTTTACCAACTCACTCAACTGTGCAGCCGTCATAATACCCAAAGCGAATGGAACAGTGACAACTTGTTCAGTTGAGAGGCATATGCTCGTGAAGGTTTTGTGCTTGTCGCAGAACTTGCAATCCGCAGGTACCCCTGTACAGGGGAATAAAAGTGACTTAGTCGAACCTAATAGGACGCAGATAACGAAGTGGTGTTACCAATCATGCGCTTATAACTAACAAAGACGATGTATAACCGTTGCGGTTTGGTAGATCATATGTGAAATTGTGTAATGCACTGTACCTCCAACGGGACCCTGTGTCGCTGCACTTCGACAACCGGTCGCAGTGCACCTCAGAACCTCTTGGCGTTGGTAATAGAGAACGCAATCACTGTTTATGTGTTTAGAGCTACCCATTTCTCAATCGAAACAAGAGGATCCTCATCCAGCATCCAGGTCTCCTTGGCAACGAAAGTGCGAGCATTCCAAAGATCATGCTTCGAGAGGCAATCGTCACGCGTGGCCTGTCGCACCATCCGCCGGAAGCTGTTCAAGATACTTGGGCATGGGGCATACGGTCACTGGGGGCATGGGGAATACGGCAATCAAGATAGGCATACCGTTACCGGGGGGCATGGGGTACGGTCACCGTAAAGAGCGTAGATGCTATTTATCACCTAAATAAGGGCATCTAACACCGGAGGCATTAGATACATCACCAAAGTATATTAACAACGGGCATAAATAAGCGGGGGATGCTTTAATACCCGGGGCATACAAAGGCTGGGGACGTAACACATGGGGCATGCGGTCACCGGGGCATAGTATATTATCACTGTAAGTATGGGGTATAATGGTCTGGGAATGGGGATATACTACTGGTAAGATACGTGGTCATCAGTAATATATCAATGGGGGTATATTGACCACTGGGGTATGGGGGCATGGGGGTGGGATACGGCCATTCGCAGGCTGGGGCATGGTCACTCCACCTGGGGCATGCGAAGACACTGGGGTAGGCATGGGGGATACAGTCAGTATGGGGGAGTGGACACATCAGTAGGCTATCACTGGGAATGGGGGCATGGGGGATAAGCCAGCCTCAACAGGTATGGGGCATAATGGTCATCATGGCCACTGGGGTATAGGGGCATAGTATCACTAAATAAGAAATGGTCACCGGGGTATGATACTGGCCACCTGGGCATATGTAGCCTGTACCCAGCTAAATGTGGATGGTCACCTGGGGGCATGGGGCATAATAATGGTCACCTGGGGTATGGGATACGTCACCTGGGGTATACGTAATACCTGGGAATGGGGGCATGGGGGATACACACCAGGGGCACTGATGGGGGGGCGCCACGGTCACCTGGGGCATGTGGTCACCGGGCATGGGGCATGCGGTCACTGGGGCATGGTGGGGCATACGGTCACTGGGGGCA
>LGRX02006015.1:17483-33717 GCA_001247695.2 Cymbomonas tetramitiformis
ATACCCGTCGGCAGTGTTTGCGCAAATACGTTCGCAAACACTTCCGACGGGTATCGGGCAGCGGTGAAGATACACAAGACTTTGGTGGCACGCCAACTAGGTCGAGCCAGTTGTCCCAACTTGGGGCAGATACCTAATCGTTCTGCGAGGAGGGGGAGGAACGCAACCGACTCAAGGCACCACCAAAATGCCCATGTGAGGGGAGGATTGGTTGGCCATAAACTTCAGCAACGGCATACAGGGATTAAGACGCAAGCGGGGGATGGGGCATATAACCCTTTCACTGGGGCATGCGGTCACTGGGGGCATGGGGCATCATGCGGTCATCGGGGGCATGGGGCATACGGTCACTAGGGCATGGGGCATACGGTCACCGGGGGCATGGGGCATACGGTCACCGGCATGGGGCATACGGTCATCGGGCATGGGGGATACGGTCAATGGGCACGGGGCATAGAGGGTACGGTCACCGGGGCATGCGGTCACCGGGGCATGGGGCATACGGTCACTGGGGCATGGGGGATGGGGATACGGTCACTGGGGCATGGGGAATACTCACACCTCGGCCGACGGCTCGCCTGTTTCTGGATCAAAGACCATGGCTCCTTCAGCAATGCGAACAGTGCGCCACGCTGTTTGCACGTCCTTCGGTTTGACGTTCTGGTTGTTCCTGTACTGGAAACGAAGAAAATCACGAAGAATAGGACTAATCTCTGGCCGAAAGAACCCAATACGGGTGCCGTCTGTAGTCCTGAGATCGTGAACTGAACATTTGGGAGGGCAGGTGCTGATACAGTGGTTCGCGTGTTCCATGTTGAGGTAGGTTATTGGAACAACGGTATACTCGGCACCCAAAGAGGAGGCCACGGGAACGCCGATCCGAAAGGAGGCAGAGCAGCCACAAAACCGCGCAGATCTGTTTTGCTTGAGCTTTGTGGCGGGACGTGGAGCAACGCCTTCTGGAGGGGGAGCACATGCATCTTTCGCAGCTTGGCGTTTCCACCATTCGGACTGGAACCCGCAACGACATGCGTAATGATGTTTGTAGGGCCAACCATCATGCGCGGGACGAGGTTTAGCTAAAGTGCGGTCCGTTTTGGGAGGTTTCTTTTTCTGGGCGTCGTTTCTAACGCGCACAATGTGAAACTGGTTCGGATTAGGATCACTGTAAGGTGATCCGTAGTTTCCTTCGCCCCGGACAAAATCTTGTACGCGAGACACTGGAAGGTACGTCGTCGGGAGCAGTTTTGGATGTGCTGATCGCGGTATGCTTTCCCAGGACCAAGGAAGATCGTGGCGAGAAAGCGACCCCCAAGGGATCCGGTATTCTAGAGAACCAGCGGTGCCAATAGTGAACATGGTATCGGCAAGGAGGTTGGTAGCGTCGGGCTGTAGGTTGGGGCATGTAGGTTTAAAACCCGCTGGTTGCGTAGGAGCAATCTCGGTGTTCGCATGCGATGCAACCAGATGCGACGCAAAGCCGAACATAGCGCGTGAACGCCCGCAAAGGGTTACGCGTGAAAAGAAAGACATGCCTTAGGAGTAGGAAAGCAGAAGACAACGGACCGGTAGAGGCCAGACACTGGTCGCTGATCTATTGGGAAACGAAACGCCCCACGCTGGCGTCGTACCAAGCTGGAATGGTCCACTTAGGTACACCGTTCGCGTTGTAGAAGACCCAAAAGAATCCGCAATCTCTATTTGGTGGGAGCCAGCGCCGAAGCTGCAGTCTGAACGCGAGTGGAAGATGAATTGAACCGTCGTCTACATCTAAAGAGTAAAACTCTAAGCGCCAGTGGCGAATGCGCGGAACCGCGTAATTTCTGGTTTGTCTTATAGTAAAAGGATTGTGAGGACGAGCAGCTTCAGCTTCAGGATTGGGGGACGCAGTGGTACAGCCATGTAAAACAAACAAAATGAATGCAGGGCGGCTGTTTTTTGGAAGCATTTAAGTGCCGTGAAGTGAGCATTTCGCGGGAAGAATGGAATCTAGGGAGCGGTCGTTACGACTTCGCCAGAAATCGCCGGCGACACGAGCGTGGCAACGCTTGTGTCACGCCTTGATGAGGTCAGGTCGCGATTTCAGGTCACCATGACGCGATCAGGCCATGAGATCCTTCCCACCTAGTGTTGGATAGGCTTTATCCACCGCAAACAGCTCATCTCAAATTTCCCGTGCGTGTCAGGGTTATGACCGATGATACATGTGTCATACATGTCATACATGTCATACGTGTCATACCTGTCAGACATGTCATACCATGTCATGTCATGTCGAGTCATGTCATATATTATAATGACAGACAGTCGTCAGTACGGTCGACTATGACTGTACATGTCGTCAGATGATAAGTCACATCATCTGTCATTATTCAAGGAAAGACTTGAATGACACCTGTCATCGAGAGTTCGTATGTCGAACTCGAAGATGGCAAAGCAAGATACAATCTTGAAGTAACAAACAAGAAATCATCTTCGCTTCTAGCATGTGCGGAACAAGCATGCGCAGTATTATGGGGCGAACGCATTATTCGTTCTGACGATACTGGTCGTTCAACCAATGTCTCGGGTTCACAACCCAATGGCGGTACCATCTATGCGATGGGAGACATCTGGTTAAGATGAGCTAGCATTGAGCTAGAGCAGTATCTTCTGTTGAAGCCTGCACTCATCACCCGCTCATACGTTGCATGCGTGTTCACTGTTCAATAAACACCAGCTTTATATCAAAATACTGAGGGCTCGCTTATCAGCCCTAATAGATGGTATTCTAAACTCGTCCAGGCACGAGAACGAGAACTCAAGTGAGTGCAGCGTCAGATATAGTATATATTGTATTGTTCGCAGGTTGCAGGTTCGCGCATACAGGCGACAGCGTTCGCAATCATATTGAATATCTGCACAGCGAATAATAATATCTGCACGCTCGAATATCGACAGCACACGGATTGTGCGAGGATATATCATCGCGAACATATTCGCAGCTGATAGCATTCGCAGAGAAATCGTCTTGACACTAAAAACGACAAGGTGTGCGCACAGTGTACGGATCGTATACATATGATGTCAAAATTCGCAGGGTAATCACGGTATGCGAGATGCAGATGCGCGAACAAAAAATGATCGTCAGTACATATGATTTACATCAACTGCGACTGGACGTACGAAATTTCGTTTAACAGCGCGATCGCATTCATTCATGCGACAATACATCGGCGACAATGATATACTTTGTGAAATAATTGGCAACATCGATTTTCGCAAATGATCCGCTCGAACCGTTCACAAATATCCGCTCGTACGATGATTTTTAGTTCGTCAGCGCGATGTGCAACTGTCATGATTTCATCAGATGTAATGGATGCACGATTTTAGGGCGCATGATTCCTGATGTATCTACATGCAGCGAGACATAACATGTCTACAGTGTCCGCCGTCCGTACATATGCCATGTTACGCACGTCAATATCCTCTGCACAACATTTGTATACTCGCAGGGATATTTTGGATGGACGCATGATGGACACATGATTACTATACTGCAGCATTTCACACCATATATTGATGACTGCAGAAATATTTCAAACCGTCAGCATTTGTATGCTTATTTGCAATATAGTGTGCAAGAGATGTGTATACTGAGCTTGCAATGATTGCATTGCACACCAACATGCAGCACATGAGTATATGCAGCACACACCAACATGCAGCACATGAGTACATGCAGCATTACATCATGTATACATTCTATACTGAGTGACTGCAATATTGTAAACTATGCATGCATCACTAAAGCAGCTTGATCACGATATCAGCTGTAGTATATATACCAGTTTGATCACGTTAGCAACTGGAACATTAGCATCATTTTGCAATGTACTGAACATTCCACAAGCACATTGCAGTACATGCTAGATTATATTAGAACTCATGTTAGCATAAGGTGCCTGAAAGTAGTCTTAACATCATAATTAGCTCGTTATGTCCCGGTGGAGCCGAGATGCTCTTCGGATCACATACCGTTCTATGATGGATTACTGGATGGAATACTCACCAGAGCTACATGTAAAATCAACCAGCAACTCATTATTATGAATGAGATTATCTCAGGATTACAATAACTCCTAACCTGATATATATCATGCTAGATTCATTCAGTACATGGTATGCTGATCATCATCCTGCATGATAAACTGTCTGGGAATATTATAATACCAGAAGTTATCTTCCTGTAAGTGTGTAAAAGTGAGCACACACACACACTGGCAAAAGTACTAATCAATAAGTACTACACATTGCACACACACTGGCATTACTGTATATATTGACATTCACTGACTCAGAGTGAATTGATCAACTATAATGTCTATTATGTGCATGATAATATGGATACCATTCCACAAACACATGTGCGTGTGGAATGTCAGAAATGGCGATACATATGGGAGCAGGATAAGACAACATGCTGTAGGGCTGGATGGAGTTATCTCCAGACCCGAAGGCAGAATACTGTGCTCATTACAACAGCTGGTAACTGTTGAGCACAGTCCATTCACTCTCACATATCGCTGGAGCAACAACAACCACTATACTGCATTCTGACAAATGACTCAGTATTGATCAGCACAAAAGCATGTACCTAACCAGATCAGTACATACATATATTGAGCTGACATAGGTTGTTGTGGACACACACACACACACACACATATATATATGTGTTGTGCTAAACTGCTTTGATTATAATCAAGCTATGTTCAGATATGTTTGAAATTTAGAGATATCATTTTGATATACTCTTAGAGCACAGTCATATGCCCAAACATATCATAGGTTGATAAGTTATCACTAAAGTGGATAATCCGCTTATAGTTGGTACACCTAAATATCATCAGGGCGGGAGTGCATTTACTTCCATGGGTTTCAAATCAGTAAAACCCACAAATATGATCAACCACAGATGTTGACATACAGGAATATTCACTTTTATGCCATGAAAATTGTCATGTGCAAAGGTGAAGTAAGTTGCAGTACTTCTGTACTTTGCAGCTTACATACACAGAGATATATTACTATGGAAAACAATAGATAGCCGAAAAACAGCCAAAATGGGTGAAATTCGTCTACGATAGATTTCAACCGTCCGGTTTATTGAAATCTCTACCCTATTTTATTTGATATTATGATTTTATACCTGTTAAGGTATCATAAAATCAGGACGGCCATAGTCATATCTCGTGTAACACCCTAGATAGCAGGTGTGCAATATATAGGGGTATGCATATTGGCTGTAACGCCATGCGTGAAAATGCTCCACGCATGATTTCAAAATGAAAAAATCGAGATGATTTTTTTTGCTGATCTGATTATTCAGTTATCAACAAATATTCCTTGATTTATGCAGCACTTGTAACACCATGTAACACCCCTAAAATTAAATGTGTGTGTCAGGGGTGTAACATACCTCCTGCAAACCACGTAACATTCAGTGTGATATTAAATGCAGTTTTGCTTAAAAACGTTTGCAAAATATTTATACTGCTTTAATTTTTCCTTTTTTAGGGTTACTGATACCAAGTAACACCCTAAACACACTGTAGGGGATATGGGCCACTGTAACGTAACATGCCCTAAATGCCACCTAAATATTGGATACACTTCGTGTTTGGCATATATATGTCATGCTGTAATCAGCACAGACATGATAATATTTTGGGCAACAACCCAAGAACTGTTGGGCAACAACCCTAAAACTGTATAAGCTGCTTCCTACAAGGACTGCAAGCTGTAAGCTATAAGCTGTACGCTATAAGCTATGAGGTATATAGGCAACTGACTGCCTATGTGTTCACACTTCCTCGAGGGAGGAAGAAGGTGGATAGGATTACACACATATCCATTTTATATTCCGATCTGGTGATTTTTGATGGATTGCTTTTGATAAAATCACTGCATCCACAAATAACGTTGAAATCTGTACAACGTTAAACCCACCATCACTAATAAAGTGTAAACTCGGATGGGAACCTACATCCCAATGACTATAAGTTAACTATTGCTCAGCATCTACATCCTCGAGTAAGTTCGGAATGCTGAACTATATACATGACATATACCTGATACCATGCTTAATTGCATATCCTGGATCAGAAGATGATAGTTATATAATGTATATATATATCCCACCTGATACACTTTGGCACTATAGCCGTACATAAGAGTGGGAAGGACAAATGCATCGCTGTAAGACTGGTTGATATAGTCCCAGTGCTGAAGGCAGAATTTGGCACCCGAATAACAGCTGATAACTGTTGGGAGACCACCATGCAAGACCTTCTAAGCGTAACTCCTTTGTCCTAAGATGCAAGTGAATTGTTCATAATATGTTGACATCACATAAAAGCATTCTGATAAAAACCCTATATATCCATGTGAGTTGTCATTACTACAAATGACATGGGTTTCGAATCGTCGAAATGAGTATAACTCCGATGAATTCATTAGTACAGAATAGCTGTTGAGATTGTTCCTCCGGCTGGATTGCAATCATTTACAATCCCTGTACATTCCGGTGACAAAATATTGCACTGGACTGATCACCACATTTGGTATAATCTGTGATATATAAGTCACCAGAGAAAGCATTGCAATCAGCACAATGCTGTCTAGACTCACAAAGATGAGTAACAGATATTCTCAGATGTAATAAATAAGAGGCACAATGTGACCTACGCTAAAATCGCGTATGCTCGGGCACTGTATTGTGACCTGCGCTGAGATCGCGTATGCATGGACACAATATGACTCGTGCCAATGACGTGGACACAATTCATACAACCTCCGGTACAATCGGACAAGGTTGACTGCCACGACATCACATCTGAAATCAATAAATCACTCAGAGAGAAGGTGTTGACATCAGTATAGCACCATTATACATATAGTCACGAGGATTTTAAAGAAGACACAGTCTCTCCGATATTGACAAACATGGTACACATATTACCATGCTCTCTGATCATATATTGATATCCCACAGCATACGATGATGGTAATAGCAAACCACTTCGCCGCTGGAGGGTAGTGTTGTATATATACAGCACATGCTTGGGCACTATATGACCCACGCTGATGACGTGAATTCGGGCTGCATCCCAACGACTGCAATGCACCTTCGGTGCAATGGGCTGCATCCCGAGAACTGCTATCCAGCTTCATAGTAAGCTATCACGTCATCACATAGAGGTCGGACCTCTGTTGTATTTAAACGGCGCTTGACAACCGCCTAGCAATACACTTCCTTGAGGGGGGAAGGTGATAAGCTAAAAATACAACTAAAACCCAAATAAATAATAAAGACAAATAATAAAATAAAACAATTAAGTTGCATTATCGTTTTTGCTTTGGTAAGCCTGACTATATACAGTCAAACCATGCAGAACTCCATGAAGTTGACAGATATTTGTATCAAACATTTCTAAGGTCATCAGCCATGACATACATATGAGCTTGATTTTGAAGACCTAGACATTGTATACCTCTGGTCTAGCATGTATCCAGACTAGAATTGTATATTGACACGGTGCAAGCACTATAGCCTCTGTCACCGATGATCATTGAAAAAGGGCAACCATTCTTGATATTTCATCTGATTGGATCATTAAAGGTGTCAAGATTACTCAATGCAATATGCAGGCTACGGCCTGAGTACAACACCTAGAAAGGTCAAAGCCAATGAGCTGACCAATGCAGCATAAATGCTAGCTGCCTTTGAAGGCTACATAATAAGCCTATTGCCCTTATGTCTTGAAATGTATTCGTGTATTGGCATCTCTTTGAGGCAATCATACCTGCTGAATGAGCCATACCAACCATCTTGTCTTCATTGATCATTACATATCTGATCATACCGCCATTGAACAATGCCTATTCTGTGAGATTATTATATCACGAGGCATTTCAGTAGTGCACATTAAACAATTGTAGTGCAGCAAAGATCATCAGCTCTTCATCATACCTAAAGGTTGAGTTGTTGTCAAAAGCATTGATTCATCAGACACCATATCTCAGAGGTCTACTCATCATGGAAGACAGAATCTGTGCAATCATGGCTATTCAGCCTTCAACATAGCTAACATAGCTATACAATCTATGACCCAACCGTTGTTAAGCAGCCTCCACGCCATATGGCTAAAAGATGGCAAGCAATCTCTTCGGTCATTCTTGGGCATAGAGCAATCAAGCACAGCCAATTCAAGATGTTTATCCCGAGATTCTCCAAGAATTACTCATGTTTTCCATGTGTCATTTGAAAACAGCCAATATACCGCCCTATGATGGGAGTCATCTCCTTCAGCGAGGGAAAGTGGTTATGCTGTAAAGTTGACCATTCTGATCATCACAAAAGTGACAGATTTGAGAAAATCGATTGAAACTTGTATTGAAATGAATTCCTTACAATAAGGTATTGCACCTAAGGGAATAAAGGTTTCATCGTCTGAAATAGGAAAAGAGTTTTACATTGACTCTAGTTCCTGAATCCAGAATCACATAGAAAATATGTTCTATCCTGTGTATATAAAAAGTACATTAGATTCAGATTCTAAGCATACAAGTGGACTTGAATGCACTCGGGTTTGTACTGAGTTGCAATTGTCAAAGTTTTATTCTGACATCACTATTTATTTGTGGAATAGCATACAATGGTATAAACCATCCACATATGGATTGACATCATACTTGTGGTTTCATATCATTTTGGCACATAAGACACGCATGCTTCATTGAGGAATTATGACTCTTTGAAAGCTCATTCTGGAATGTTTAGAAATTTGTTGCCTCGTCCATTAGGCCACGAAGTCTTGGGAAAAGCCATGGCGGAATTCGAACCCGCAATCTACAAATGGTTTCCAAGCGCAGTTCATCCTCATTCTGGAAAGTGACAGAAATTTTATAGTCATCAACAAGTCACAATTCTATCGGATTGAAATGACACATTCATCATTCATACTTCTTTATCATAACAAGTCTCTGAATAGTGTTTGCCCAAAAATAAAATGGGCACCATTGAGATAAGTGATCATGTACTAAAGAAGATACACATATCCCTAGGCAATGCCATGTTCTAATCATAATGAAATGACATGCCAGCCATCCATCAACTACGGAAATACAACTCGTAGTAAGTTGTTGTCATTACAGACACTTCTTGATTGACTCTTCATTAGCTTCGATACCAAAGTTAACTTCGGTACCATCACTGATTTCGTTGTTCATCATGACAATCATTATCCAGAAACATTGTCTAAGTTGGGCACACCATTGTCTAAGTTGGGCACACCATTGTCTAAGTTGGGCACACTATAGTGACCCTGAACTGACAATGTATGTGGGCTGCAACCCAAAAACTGCATATCGAATCACAGTGAATTGACAATTTGGCATTTGCCACATTCAAAAACGTCAGGCATATTGCCGGTATGACGTAGAGAGAATCGGTGTTCATATTGACATTGTTACCTCGAAAGCATTCGATGAGTAATCTCAGTCTGATTTTCTATCAAACCATTTTCACATAACATAATGATTGAATAACATTCTCCATCACCATCTGATTGGTTTGATACACCTCTTTTTAAAGGGGGAGGAAGAAGTATAGATTCATTCATTCTTTATACAGCTGCCACAAATTGATTTTACATCATTGTGATTTTGCTTGTAAGATTAAAAATCTTATCAAAAGTTCCAGCATTTGTATATAGCAGCCATAAAGTTGATCATGCCGATTGAAGCATCAAATGAAGTCTTATTTGACTTACTGACACATAAAGTTCATTATGTAAAAATCATAGATGCATATTTCTCCGGCTCTATCATATTATATGAAGGGCACTGACATAAAAGAACGATGGTTTTTCAAATGTGAATAAGCTATATTGTAAGCTTACGACCATCACCTTGACGTCAACAGCCTAAGATGCTGATTGTCGAAATTCAAGAGTTGAAGGATTCGTTGAATCAACCTTGGTAACATTTGTTTTGATTGATGAATTGTTGATCCATGGTTTCTCCCCAAATCTAGAGAAGCTGGCACACAAGTTGTTGCCAATGTCTTAAGGAAAGCATCTGAGCAAAGGATTGCCAGTTGTGCCATCAGGCATCGAATTCCATAACAGCAAAGCCGAGTGAGTAAATCTGCCACTCTAGCTATTTGCCCGTCATTCCTTCCAGGTTCATGACAAGAGACGATTCATCAAAGTCATACACCAATGTATTAGTCACATGCATGGTTGCACAGTTTGTATCCGAATGCAACCCCATCGAGGTTAAGCATCTAGACAGCAACTCTGGCCAACAAAAAAGCCTTCATGTCTTTGGATATCTTGAGCATTCTCATTTCCAGCTCCACCATGATCAAGGAAGCATCATGCCTGTGCCTCGCTGGGACGCTGATCCTCAAAGCCGCACACTTGAGGCGAGCCTTATGAGACAGTGACCTTTAGCTTGTGGGGCGTCAACCCCTTATCAAATCCTGAACACTTGTTAACACCTGGATAAATTTATCATGATGCAACTTAAGTGGGATTATAAGTTCCACATAATCATATTGTCTACGTATGCTGAAGGCATAACTGCCGCATATGGTTACAATAGCTCGCAGCTTCTATAACACTGTGGCTTCTGAGTCAAAAGCTGATAGCCGATGACTTTTGTCAATAATTGCCGACCAAATAATAACAAGGCCGTGGAAACATGTACCCAAGGGTTTTCGTCGATCGGTCGTATATATATCAGGGCTGCATCCCAAGAACTGCAGGGCTGCATCCCAAGATCTGCAAGGCTGCATCCAAAAAACTGCAGGGCTGCATCCCAAAAACTGCAGGGCTGCATCCCGAGAACTGCAGGGTTACATCCCTAACATTTTTACCCTGCATCAAATTGATATGACAGGAGCAGGAATTGATCCTTCCTTGCTAAGGTGTAGCGAGCCTTGTATAAATCATACCCTTACACAGATACGCATATGCGGGTACCAATATCTGTGAAAAACTGCTAATGCTACCTTTGCCAAGACCGTGGTTAGTCATCGGATTCTGTGGCCAGTCATCCGAAGCTACCGGAGACATCGACTGAGGTAGACGGAGTTGTGATCCTAAGTTATGCCTGACAAACATAACTAAAATAAATTTCACATTAGTACGTGGCGAATCCATTCTCACTCATCGCGATAGATGTTCGTCAAAGCGTGCGTACTGGACCAATAATCCAAGAGTGAGCAGACCCGGTAAAGGATTATAAGTCCAATCCCGTTAAGCAGGGCCACTCTGTTTGCATTAAAACAAGCCCCCGGTGAAATAACTCCGGAAACATCCAAAGGGCTCCCCATGACCGCCTGTGAACCTCCGAAGTTGCTTCAAGAGGGGAGGAAGGGTTGGGTGCATAATATATAACAACTGTGGAAACGAACAGCAAACGATCAGTTATGTATATATAAGGCCGAGAATCGTGCGATTATAAATCGTTAAATCGTGGGATCATCGTTCGCTAAAGCGACGACGGCTAGCGCAATAATCCGTAACGTACACTTCGGATACTTTGAATCGTCACTCTGACGCACGATACGTGTGGATCAATCAGTAATCCAGCGTCAATCTGTATCACGAAACGCAATTCATTGAACCTTGAAACGTCACTCTGAAATACGATACGCAATTCAAAGGGGGCTACATCCTGCTGGAGTTGACATTCAGTCCGAGCTCAGTCATCAGAGTTGTCATCACCGACCCGTCATGACCGCAGTCATCACCGACTCGACCTGACCGCTGTCATCACCGATACGGCTCGACACCTCTGACTACTTCACTGACCTGATTGTCATCTCCTCTGATCGAGTTCGGTTGTCACATGAGACAGAACACACTAGCTCATTTCGCATCACACTCAGCATACTAGAACTATATATATTATATCTTCTGTATGTTGAGAGAGATTCTGAGTGCGAAACCCTGAGCGTTGCAGTGCTTCCTGTTTGGCCTGTCTGTTTTCTGACTGGGTCTTCTCGCAGGTTTGGCCCCACCACCGACCTAAGGCTAGGAGCCGATTTTGGTCGGCTAAACGCTTAGGGAAGCGCCAAGGGGGCGCGCCAAGTAGGGATCATGGAAGTAAAGTAGGCAAGTAGTGGTGAGTGAGAGGAATCGTACGTTCCGTTTCAGCGTTTAAATTAGCTAGGAAAATCCTGGGACGGCCTGATCAACCGTAGGGACCCTGGCAATCTCGCGCGAGTACTCTTCAAAAACGCGGGACTGAACGACAAGCTCCTCCACGCCATCGCCACTGACTGCTAACTGTGTTGTTTTGCATCACAGGCTTTCTTCCCCCTTCCTTTTTTTGGCACCCTCTTGGTGCTCCTGTTGTGAATTTTGATTGCTTGATTACTTGTTATTTCCTGTTAGGGATTGCTAGTGTTACCTTGCTTGTAGTTCTTTTCTTCTTGATTATCTAGATGTCTTCCACGCCGTACGCCACACCGCCGGTACTGCCGAGACGCTTGCTGACACACACCCCAGGGGCGAGAAAACGTCAGCTGAAATTCGGTGCTTTGAATGGCACGCCTACGCCAGCGGATGCTCCGGACACGTCAGAATTATCCGTTTGCAACAATCTAGCATGGGAGCTTTTGCGCAAGCCGGCGGAGTTCGATGCATTACTCAGCGTCATCAAAGGGAAATGCGTCGAGCCTGGAGAGTCTGCAAAGACCTGGAAGTTCACTAGCAACGAGAAGAATGCTCGTTTGCTCTTGGACATCCTGGTTGAGCAACTCGATTCCAGGCTCAGACTCGTTCACCCCAAGATGGCGTTGATGTTTGACTTGCAAAACCACAGTCTGGAGGTTCCGCAGAAAGCGAATCTCCTGCTGTTGGAATTGCTCCAGTCGCTCTGCGCAGGAGACGCCTTGCGTATCCTGCGCAAGGCTGACAGACTCTTTCCAGGGGATGGGAAAATCGCACTTGTTCATCTCGTGAGGCACGTTGTGCCCGATCACGAGGAGTTCAGCGCTGCGGACTTCCTATTCGCTGGTGACAGAGTGGTCTTGAGGGCTGGCCAGGATCCAGCGGACTACATTGATGTGTTCCAGACATCTCTGGACACCATTGAGTCTGACTTGGGTCCTGGGTGCACCGTTGCTATCTCCGAGAAAGCACGGATTGCACTGTTTCTCCGTAGGATATGTCCCGTCTTTTATAAGGCGGTGCATGATGCCTACACAGAGGAGAAGCTCGATGCTGACTCCTCGCTTTCCTTGCTGACCTGTTTCCGTGAGACACGGGCAGTGCACAGGAACGCGGGGACGAAACTCAAGTCACCACTAACGGCTGCTTTCTATAATGATGCAGGTTCGCATCACGGCGGAAGCCGTGGTGCACATGGCCGCAGGGGAGTCCCTGACCGCACCTCATCCCGCCAGTACATTCCGCCTCGTCGCTCTAACCCTTTTAAGGGGATTGGCTCTGGTTACCGTGCAGGAGTCTTTCCCCGCAAGGGTGGTAAGACAGGCGGTAAAGGAAAGCAGAAAACCGGCAAAGGCAAGGGCAAGGGGAAGTCCCCTGTCGTCTTTGGTCGGCAGACCCAGCAGTTCCGAGGGGAATGCTGGACCTGTGGGTCAAAGGGGCACAGGGCTGCCGACTGCCCGAAGCTGATGTCGGCTCATGCTTTCCATCTTGACCCGAAGCTGCTTGCGGAGCATGCTCGGACGGAGATTCTAGCTGCCCAGTTTCAGACTGCCTACGAGGAGTCTGAACAGGCGCTAGAGTCCTTCTGTCTGTTGCACGGCACCCCAGCAGTTGTCGGGTACCAGGAGGACTCGTGCTCTGACAGTGAGGGTGAGGAGAGTTCTCACTCC
This sequence comes from Cymbomonas tetramitiformis, assembly GCA_001247695.2. Taxonomy (NCBI): domain Eukaryota; kingdom Viridiplantae; phylum Chlorophyta; class Pyramimonadophyceae; order Pyramimonadales; family Pyramimonadaceae; genus Cymbomonas; species Cymbomonas tetramitiformis. The sequence goes on from LGRX02006015.1 coordinate 31,384, forward strand.
GCCAGTCAGGAGCACGAGGACTCCGATGAGTCTGACGGCGATGGGGACTGGGATGGCCTCTCCGAGGCTCAACAACAGGAGTGGGACCGCTTACAACAACATGCGGAAGCCAAATTCCAAAAGTTCTGTGCACAGTCCGAGAATGTCTCGTTGTCACTCGGAAGAGTGCACTTCGGGATGTTCCGGACCGGCACAGAACACAAGGCTTGTGACCCCTTTCCCACTCCCCCCTACTTGCTGCCTGACATCCCTGCTTCTGCACCTGCCTCTGCACAGCACGATGCATCCCTCGATGTGTCACAGCACTCTGCACAGTCCACGGCTACGGTGGTGCTCGCATGCTGCAGGCAATACCACTCCAGCCGGACACAGCAGGCACCGCACGGGTCGGCTCTTGTGGATCATGCTCCGCAGGACCGAGCAGACTCGTCGGTGGTGTCTGCTGGACTGTTTGCAGCACGGTGTGACTCACTGTCCCCACCCGTCCACCACACACACACCGTCCCTGCACTTACAGAGACTTGCTCTCTGTTTGCAGGAATGACGGTGGTGCAGGGCGACGGTGAGGACAGTGACATGTGCACGGCACCGGCACCCACCGAGCACTCTTCCCCACACCACACTCACAGTGCATCTTTGTTGAGGGAGGGGTCACGGAGCAGTGCGGCACCCCCGCCTGCTTCCCCCCTGTCTGCTCCAGGGAAATCCCTGGAGCAGGTTCACTGGGAGCGGGTGTGGGAGGAGGATTACAGGTCCCCTACCGTTTGCCACGGTAACCTTTTGCCATCAAAGAGTTCACTAGGAGCTAGGGGTGTAGCCCCTCTGGTGACGCCCCCGCCACCTGGCCCTCCTGACTTGTTGCTGTCTGATGCAGGCTCTGCCGTGTCGGTGTCCCCACCAGCCAGTGAGCACCGGGTGCACACTGGGGGCACTGCCACGGCCCCAAACTTTAACTCAATCAATCTTGGAGGTCGCCCTACAGAAGGGAGTCTCTCCCGCTCTTTCCTTCAGCAGTGCCCTCCTGTCCCCGCTCCGGTCCATGAGTCGCTTGACCTGGCTAGTGACACGCACATGTCTGACACACAGGCACCACCTCCACCGCCACGGCGTGTCGGTAGAGGTGGTGTCTCTATCTTCCGGTGTGCATTCATGTCCTTCGCCCTGTTCACTTGCTTCCTAGCAAGTGCTTCGGCGGAGGCCCTCTCAGCCGCAGCACCTGTTCAGGGAGTGTGGTACGGATTGACATTGTGTCAACCGGGGGGGGGAGATGGGAGATGGGCAAAGCAGTACTGCAGTCAGTCAGTACAGTCAATCAGTCCAGTCAGTCCAGTCAGTTTGGTCTGGTGATGGTGGTTTATCCGATGGTGGCTTACCTGATGGTGGCACTGGTGTCACTTCTGACTGGTCTGCCACCCGGCAGTGTTCCTCTGGTGATGGTTCTGGGTATTCCTCTGGTTCCGACTGGCATTGGCAGTATGACTCTGGTCAGCACCGCCACTATGGTTCTCCTCGTGGCTCCGACGGTTCCCCACCAGACAGCTCCGCCCAGATCTGTCTCCTTCAGGCGCTTGAGAAGCGGCGCCAGAGGTACAAAGCAGTGCCAGCCCTGCTCTTGACAGCCTTCCTTGGCCTGGTCTTGACATGTCTCTACCAGAGTGTCTATGAGGAGTTCCTCGTCGAGGCTCACTTTGAGGCTGGTCACCACCTGTCACCGATCTCCGCTGTCTGCAGCCCTGTGACTCAGACTCCGCTCTACGGCGCCATGCAGTATGTAGGCGACACAGCTCTGGAGATGTGTACCTGGTTTGGACTATTCTGTGCACCCCCTTCAGTCATCTTCTCCCAGGACCCCATGATACATCTATACTCTATCACCAGTTCTGGCACTGATGGCATTGTCTGTGACTCCGGTGCAACCGGCAATATCACCGGGTCCAGACACAGGATCACTGACCTTGATACCAGCAGGACCATATCCTTCAGTACAGTCATGACTGGACCCGCTTCACGGACTGATGGCACTGGCACACTGAGACTGATCGGCAGAGACATACTGACTGGTGACATTGATGAGTGCAGCATTCCTGGCTGCCATTTCAAACACGGCGCCAAAACTCTCCTGTCAACCCGAGTTATGCTCCGGGAGGGTTTCTCATCACCTGACTTCATCAGTATGACATATACCCATCTTGACTCTGGCCGGACATACTCTATCATTGATGATGGCACAGACTATCTTTGGGCAGAGCCAGAGTCAGCAGATGTCGGCTTTCAGGCCTTTCAGGGCAATAAGAAGAAGCACAGATCAGGGGACCCATCCGACTGGATGTGGTC
>LGRX02006016.1:0-30720 GCA_001247695.2 Cymbomonas tetramitiformis
GGCCTTGCACAGTAGTCAGGATGCTCAAACCCTGAAGGAACCCTGAAGAAACCCTATGAAACCCTTATATCTAGATCTAGATCTGCTGAACTAATCGTGGCCGTTGGATCATATGATGACCATCGTCAAGACACAGTGTGTAATAGTTCGTCGGCCCATCGCAGACGTGTCACTGCAGTCGTTATGAACTCGACAGTGGCACGTCAGACTCTATTTAGTGAACTTTCACTTAGACTGCCCAATCAGTAATGATCGAGCGCTAAAGTGCGTGGCGTTTCAAGCTGCGAACTGCTATATCTTTTGAGAATGAAAGTTTATGCTCGCTTTTTGCAAATAACCCTGTACTGAATCCCAAAAGGGATATGATGCGGACGCATCAGGCAGGGGGGATATGCCACGTACACATCAAAGGCAAAGCAGCATTTGGGGATTCAGTTGATTTCATTTCCGATGTTCAATGGTCTCCGGGACTATATGTGATAACGTTTCATGCATGTGCACACATTAATGTGTCCATGATGTGCACACCACGTCCAAGTAGCTATGCTACTTTGATACAACTTTCCAGCGGTCCAACTGTAAGTGTTGCACCAGCTTGTGTAAGATGATACGTTTTGGCGGCCCGCTCGCTGGTGCTCAAATGTTGTTGGAACATTTGGAGCCGTGCACCGCTGTGCTACAGTACCGTGCAACTCGTGTGTGGCATGCAGTCATGAGTGTCAGGAATTTCAGATTTCTTGGCTGGGCATCATTTAGATCGCACTATGTGGAGCTGCGCGCTAGGAGACAGCCGTACAGTCAGACTTGGGCATACTGCATCCGGATAGGTCCAGCTGTACACACAGACAAGAAAGCATTGCAGCCGAATAGATCCACTGAGGGAAAATGACGCAGACGGATGGGTCGAGCTGCACACTGAGAAAAATCATTCAGCCCCTTGAGTGACAAGGATCTTTGACACAAAGCCTTATCAAAGTTTGCCAGTGGCTTTCACCACAGTGCTCCTGACTTTTAGTTTCGCTAATGACACTTTGCCGATGTCAGTTCCCCATCAGAGGAATGCAGAAAACGAGGCTGCGGCGGCCCCAATTGAGTATCATCGAATTTCCGAAGTCATTACCGAAGCAGGCAGCAACTGGCCATCTCCGATTGACCCCCGGCAGTGTTCCGCTGCAGATGGCCCCCTTCTCGATGGAACCACGGTATCATGTGTATGCCACCCTCGAGGGTGACGCGCGCTGGATGATGCTCAATGAGAGGGATGGAGTGGCGGAGGAATTTGAATCCGTGCTCAGAGCATTCGATGCGATGGAACTCTTCACCGACTTTCAGGTGACGGGGACACGACCTTCTCCCTGTGCGCGTCCGCTACAGATTAAGTGCACTCCCAGTCGGTCCACTGGTCAACCGTTCGCCTGAACTTACTAGCTGCTTTCACTGATCCGCTGTGCGCTTCTACTCAGTGCGCCAATACACTGTACACGCAGGTGACGTACATGATGCTGAATGGATTAAACGCATTTCTTCTCATCGTCCGCATATTAGAGGTGTGCGACTTTCAGCCTCGCATGGGCATTCTGACGCGCACCCTGGCCGTTGCCGCCAGCGACCTGTACCACTTCTTTGTGCTGCTGCTGCTAATCTTCATGGGCTACTCCATCACCGGCCACATCGTCTTTGGTGCTACCCTCGAGGTGGGTGCGCCAAATTACCCAGCATATCAAAAGTTGGTGCTGTGTTTACATGTTTCGGAGTGTGACCAGAGTACACAGAGCGCTCGTAGTGAAAGGGATGGTGCAATTTATTATGATGCCCGCATGATTATAGCAAGGAGCGCTCATTGTCAGTTGGATGAAGAGGAGCGGAGGTATTTGGATCGCGGAGAAACCGTTATGATGCTGGGGTTTGAGTTGGGGGGTGGGAGAGGAGAGAGGCGGGGAGATCGGGATTAGTCCTTCTCGGACATCTGGAAATCAGCCATGACGCTTTTCGATATCATGGTGTTTGGCGACAATGGCATTTCGGAGGATTTCCTTATAATCGCTGAGTCTCAAGGCAGTACGATGCGCATTGTGGTCATCGTGTATTACGTCACTTATGCATTGCTGGTCGTGCTCATCCTCCTCAACTTCCTACTCGCCATAATAATGGACTCCTTTACTGTTGTGAAGGAGGGAATCAAGGTAACCTCTAGCAGATCAGCACAGGCAGATCATACAAAGCCGGAGACAATTGTTCATATCAGCAGCCATTAACGAAGACAGAGCTCACAGAATAGAGGCAGATTTGACGAAAATCTCAGCAGACGCATATATCCATGAGGCATATTTCTCGGCGTCATAAGTCGACTTCTGAGCCGTGAACTGCGCTTGCGCGCGTCACCCTGTGTGCATGTCATTAGTCTATTTGTATCGTTTCCTAATGACGTGGGGCGCACGCATGTGCTTCTGCCTGAGGGGGATGCACAGGAATCGGTCTCCCTCCATGAAGAAATCTGTGATTATGGAAAGGTGTTCCATCTATCTTTGCTACGAGCATAATGCAGGCCCCTCCGTCATGATCCTCTCATCAGGAACTGGCTGCAGGTCCTACAGATGTAAATTGCTCTTGTTCAGTTACATCGAGAGGCATATCTGACTAGCACCCCTTTCTAACAACCTGCTGTTGTGAATTGGGAACTTGCTATCAAGAGGGATATGCCTTACGCTTTAGGCAGCAAAGTGAGAGCAGAGATGGGTCCCTTTAGCAGAGATTAGATTCCGGTCATTTTGGGATCATTCTTTGGGGCAAGCCTTGGCTATGGCTTTATGTTGGGCAGACAATCTTCAGGCAAAAGGTGTCGAGACGTGATGAGCATGATCACAAAGTTCTTGCTCTTTTGAAGAATCTTCAACTTGCTGAACATAAGCACCTGCAGGTTGTGGGCCTTGTCATGAAGCGCCCTTTTACTAGCTTACCCTTGACATGATCTCAGTGGAGCGTAAACTTGTCTAACGCCTCTGAAGGTTGTCTCGGCTTTGTAGGCGGTTTGAATGTCTTTTTCGCTTCCCAGTTGCCCGCTATGGATTCCAGCAAGTTCTGAGTAATAATGATAAAACATCAAATCAGTGACCATGCATTCATGCTGCTCCGCTAGGCTTGAGCCTCTGAGGCGCGAGGCCAATATGTTGTGCCCGCGGTGGCCTGCCTTCCCTGGCATCTTCAGTTTGATTCTGGCGAATGAGCATCCTATACAACATGGCTGAATTCCTTCCTGTTTTGGCCCTTATCCAGCTGCGTTCACTTTGAATGAACCCCCCATGCACATCCCCACGGTTTGTATTTTGTTTCTCTTAATAATCCTCTTCACAAGGCGCTTCTGATGTGAGAGCGTTTCGAACTTCTGTTCTCTCCGAAGAGAGTTTTCGTGTGAAGCCATCTTTCATGCCACTCCCTTACATATGATCCCCTCCACGGAGCCCTCCAATCCCTGATCTAACATCTCACAGGGCTAACGGCAGGATGTCACCATTCCTGAACTTTTCTTTTAGACCTTGATCGGTTTTATTGTCAGCTCCGACAGCATTTCAAGTGGTGGGCGCTGAATGGAGTACGAAATCCACAACCTCATTTTTCACATTCTTTCGAAAATCATCTGCAGGGCTTATTGGGCTCTGCCAGCTGCGGAGTCAAGCAAAGGGGCACCTGCACAGAAGCTACTGAGGAGGAGGCGATTGAGGAGTGGGAGAAGATGGTCATATACCAACAAGAATCCGATGTTGGCGATGGTGAAATTGTCACTGGGACGACTGTCAAAGAGGTGCGCGCATCGCCTCTTGAGCTGACCGAGATGAATAGCCTGTACCGGGATTTCGGCTGCGATACTGATTTCTTCCTTAGTTGAGGTATAATTAACTGGGGCATGCCAACCTAAGGCCACTACCGCAGGCCACTACAAACAATCGTATTCACGAGCTTTCCAAGCCTGCTTAACTCTCAGCATGTAAGGCCGCTTGTCCCTGAAGCGTGTCAGAGTTTCTAGTCCCTGAAGCGTGTGGTCTCTGGCCTATGTCAGAGCCGTTGATTCCCTTAGCACGTCTTAGCTACTGGGGAGGGCACGCAGGTTCTGCAGTCTTCCTCGCACCTCTGCAACAGAAACGCATTAGAGCCGGAATCCCGGCATCTTAGTGGTGGGTTTGCGCCCGGATCCGAGTTGATGAGCATGAATGGTACATCCCGCAACATAAAGAACACCACTGAGGCGGACACCACAGCTCTGCCCACGGAAGGGAACTGCAATTATATTGCAAGGTGTGGAATTATCCGTTTCTCTTTTGCTCGGATCCTCATTTGCCAAAGGCAGGCACTGCAATACATTTCGTTAAATGATTTTGTAAAGTGTTTTGAAGTGCATTTTGTGCCTTTAGAATGCTTTCTGAATTCAGAGTTTTGATGAAATGTCCAGACTGTCCGTGCAAGTCACCAAAAGGAACGAATCTCTGGGTCGGGAGCGGTGGGAAGAGCAAAAGGAACAGAGCTGAACAGTCGTGTCGGTTCGTGGCCTTTGTAACCTCGCTGTCCTGAGTCACGGAGCTACATGCTACATGTGTCGTTGTCATCAGGCCAGTTGTCATCAGGACGTGTCAGTTGTCATCAGGTCAGGCAAGAGTCACGGATACCGAAAGGTATGAAACCAATAAAATTCTGTTGCGCTCCAATTTAAACATTTCTCTTTTGCTCGGATCCTCATTTGCCATTTAACCAAAGATCAAAAGAAGTGAGGCACACAAGATCTGCTGAAAATCTGTCACTGTGAACACGTCAACCAAGCAAAGTAGTAGTCCATGTCCACATCCCTCACAGCCGTCGGGTCGATGTAATGCTGCACTGCTGATGATTGCTGAGACCAGCCTCCGAAGAAGCACACTTTCTCCATCATCACACCCACAGCTCGAGCACACGTCGCTGCACCCTTCCGGGTACTGTGTGCAGAAAAATTACCACCTTCCGGAGGTCTACAGTCAAGCTCACTGAGAGCTAAGGCAATCCAGTCATTAGCAACAGAAGCCTTGTAGTTCTTCGGGTCTTCCGGTAGCAGCCAGTAACCATCCGGCTGTGTCCTCGAAGTTCTGCTCCATGCTGCGTCTCGATGTGCTTCCCAATGTGAGACCAAGTCTCTCAAAAGTGGCACCCCACTCCAGGGAATGCACGGGCGCCTCTTCACTAGGTGATGTTGGCGGCCTTTCTCCCAAAGGAGAACCACAGACAGTGTCTCATCATCGCCTGCACGTGCACACGGGACAAAGAGGTACCCGTGTCCGGTCTACCAAACGTCACAAAGGCAATGACCACATAAGTCAGGGCGCGGAGCAAAGTAAGGTCTGCTGAAGACCTCGGCAACAGCTTCAGAGCTGCTTCGTGCACTCGTCGTACGTGTCTGGCAGGCAGCCAAGTTCTCTGTGTCACGATGTTCTCCTCGTACACCGCCACCTCCGCTTGGATCGTGGCCATTCCCTTCACAGCTCGAGTCACAGCACGACCTTTCGCTAGTCCGGTCAGGCCCAAATCCTCGTGGTAGTTGCTGATTGCCAAAATTCAAGGCTGCAACAAGGTCGATTTGATGTTCCTGGTCTCCAACAAAGAGGCAAAGTACAACAACACTGTCGCCTCTGTCGCCGGCAGCCACTGTCCGTGCTGTTGTACACTAAACTGCACAAATCTCTCGCCTTCGGGCCGTAGTTAATCAGAGTAGAGTCCAGCAGCGACCGTCGCTGCATCAGAATCGCCAGGTCATTGAAATCCGACTGTCCGAGCTCATCTCTCCATCGCCTACAGAGTGAACTGACAAGGAAGTTCTGCTTGTCACCACCGCGCTTGTTCTCTTTGTTGTCGCCTCCGCGCTCCGTGTTCTGCTCGTACACATCTTCACGGAGCAAGATGTTAACCTTCTCCTCCGACAAGTTCAAAGTCTCCTCGTCACCGTCGTCGTACACCACGTGAGCTGCACCGTTCTCGTTGAAGCATGGCCACCACTGCCTGGTTGTCGCAGTAAAGTCATACGACCTTGCCCTCGAGCTCTCGCAGGGAAGCCTGCACGGTCTTGAACACAGCCTCCAGCTCTAGGTGCGTGACGTGCCAGTCTCGCATCTCGTCCGACCAGAAACCTTTCGCTACATAATTGAGGTTGAGCACGCCACCCCACGCCATCATCGACGAGTCTGTGTGAATCTTCCTCCATGAGACCTCCAGATCCTTCGACCGTTCCACTTGCTCATCACAGGCAGTCTCGACCACCACTCCAAGTCCGCTCTTGTTGCTCGAGAGATCTTCACCTTCGCGCCCCAGCTTCGCTTCTCCGCCAGAACAAAGTAAAGCTCTCGGGTAGATCCTCGCCGCTGGCACGGCAAGTTACACCGACTGACACAATCCCGTAAAAGCTGCCAGTCTCCTTGCTGGAATCCATCTGCGATTCCTCGCTGCGTCGCACAAAATCTTCTTCGCTCTGCCGTGAAGTTTTCATACACGCCATACTCCAGACCAAGGTGCTCGATGACCTGCACCGGTTCCCACCGGCCCTTCTTCTCGTTGCGCTGCAACCCGAGGCGATTTAGCACACGTCGTACCTGATCTTGTTGCAGCAAACCGTCCTCGAAGGAGTCTGTCAGCACCAGGAAATTGTCCATGTAAGGTAGAACACGCATTCTGCTGTGACTGTTCGCGTTCCTGCCAGCGCATCCAGCTCTGCGTCGTACCGACCATCGCTGTCGTACTGCTGAACCGTCTCAAAGTTGTCGTACAGCTTTGCGATCCTCTGCTGCTTGCGGTGAACGCAAAGCTTCCACCATCACGCGCACGAACTTGCAGAACACCCGAGGAGCATCGCTCCATCCGGACGGCACCGCTGAGCACTGGAATAGCTCCCCCTGAATGCCGAACTGCATGAACTTCTGAAAGTCCCGATGAATTCCCAGTGCGTGAAAGCCGTCCTGCAAGTCGAAGCTGAAGCACCAGTCGTTCGGCTTCGCAAGCCTGCGAAGCTTCTTGAGCGTCTCCATCCTCATCTTGCTCTTCAGGCACCACTCGTTCAGCCAACGAAAGTCCACCACCAGTCTCTAGTTGTTCGTACCCGGTTTCGGCACCAGGAACGCGCGAGAAACATGAGATCTTTTCGTCGCTCTTGACCATGCACCGTTCGCCAGCAGTCTGTGCTTCTCCTCGTCCAACCATTGTTGCTGCTGAAGCGAAGCATCCCGCAGGGACACCCCGTGATCGAACGCCGGTGAAGGACCCGCCTTCCACCTCAGTTTGCAGCCTTCCGTGATCCACTGCATCACCTGTGAACTGGTGCCCGCCGCGCGCCAAGCTCCCCTCCGCTGCCTCACCCGTTGCTGAACGGTGAGGTTGCTCCGACCAACGCCCGGAGAGGGCAGTTGCGCTGGCCGGAGTTGTCCCAAGCACATCAATGATCGGCCGCGGGCTTGCCGCCCCGGCCACCTTTGCCTTTTTCTCCCAAAGGCTTTTTGTCCTTGTCATGCTTGTCCTTGTCGTGCTTATCCTTGTCGTGCTTCCTTTCATCACGTGTCCTCCAGCGCAAAGATGGTCCAGCTTCCGCATTCGCTGCCTGCTTCGCTGTTGTGTTCAGCATCGCTTTACCACGTGACTTTTCGAAGTCGTTCAGCCACTGCTGCATCACCTCATCAGCCACCACACCGTCTGCTGCCTGGTACACGCGATCCTCCACGAATTAAAGCTTGGCACGCAATGCCTCCGCGCCTCCACGGTGCGAAGAGGACGGGTCTAGCTCCAACTGCGCACGGAGCTCCAACATCGTCCAGCGGGTGCACAGCATCGAGTACACTCCCTGGACTGAGTTAATGACCTCGTGAAAACGTTGGTGCAAAGACTCCAGTGTCTCGTTCCCGTCCTCAACGCTGTCAAGTGCATCATTACCAGCAGCAACAACATCATGCAGGTACGAAAGTGCTGGTCCGAGGACGAGACTTTCGTACTTCATTGAAGAGTTGGACTTCTTGGCCAACGCGTTGTACGTTTTGTTTCCGTGCAAGTCGTACAACTGCGGCATCCTAGACGTTAAAGTCTTCGGTCTGCGAGGAAAAGGATTAACGTCCACCTCTGGGACGTAAGCAAGCTTCTTGCGTTGTTCTAGCAGCTGTTCAGCTGTTCTCATCGCGTTGTTAGGTTCCGCAATCCCCGATTGTGCAGACGCAGCCGCGATCTGAGCCTCCAGCGACTCGTTGATTACAGCCTGACGCATCAGCTGTTCCCGGAACAGACGTCGATTCTCTGCTTGCTGCCTGCTGAAGGCTTAGAATTGCCTTCAGCAAGTCCTCTTGTCTCGTAGGAGGTTCGGGCGAAGGCAGATCCTGTTCATGAGGAATAGGCTTCCTAGGGAGGGGAGGGAAGTTTTTGCTGTCCAACCCGTCACCCTTCATTGTTGAGAACTAGGAGAAAACTAAAAACTACTGAAGTCGCGGCGTTTTTTTTTTCTGACTGCTCTCGTTGCTGTCGATCGTGGTTGTACACCCCAGTGGTTAAGTCACAACCTACTCTGCTGTCTACAAGTGAAACAGGCGATTGAAAGTTACAAAATCCGATTTGCAGTGTGCCTCACAGGGTACAAAATACCCATGAAGTTCCTGTTTGCAAGAGCAAAAGGAACAGAGCTGAACAGTCGTGTCGGCCTTTGGAACCTCGTTGTTCTGAGTCATGGAGCTACATGCTACATATGTCACTGTCATCAAGTCTGCTGCAGCAGGAGTCACGGATACCGAAAGGTCTGAAACCACTAAAATTCTGTTCACTCCAATTTAAACATACTTGACATCCTTACAGTTTGAGGATAGAAGGACGACCTGTAGAATCCTAACTATCTTTGATGTTGATATTATATAAGAACTCCTGGCTGTTGATGCTGGATGAGCACTATGGTGAATCCTTGATAGGTGATGCCGCACACCTAGGGTGAGGAATCCCTTTGGGTTGATACCTGCGCACTGCTGACATAACAAGTTTCATCCGTTTGTCCCATGCACATTTTCAAAGATTTGGAAGTTGCATACTGCTAACTTTGACTTCTCTTGTACTCTTGAAATGGCTGTCACATGGTCATTTTGCAGACGAGTAATGGAAAAATTCGGAACGTCAGCCAGCGATGCAGAGGCGGAACAAGAGGAGAAAGCTCAGAAGAAGAATCAGCAAGAGATTCTGGATTTGCTGAGGTTGATGCAAGTGCAGCAAATGGAGTCTGACCAGAAGCTGAATGATATGCGCCAGAAGCTAGATCAGCTGGATGATTTGGAGCAGCGCCTGAATTCAATGCAGGCAAGGCTCAGCAGAAGTCCATATGAAGAAGAATACAGGCAGTGATTCTAGCTCTGTTTCCTTTGAAACACAAAGCCATGATTATCGTGAAGCAGATAAACTCATGTTCCGAGCCCATTTCTTTTCATACTCGTGAACAGTAAGTTTTTACGTGCCACCAGCCATAAACTTTTACGGCACAGGTCATACAAGCTAGTTATGATCATCTTGTGCGTTCGGTGTCGATCGAACGTGCTTCGCCTCATGTCTCCACAACTCCTAACTTAACTTCCTCGAATGCTGCTAGCTCCACAGTATTCTGAGTCAAGCTCAGAAATTTCCAGAAAATGACGTAGTTTATAGAAGCATACTTCGCCGGCGCTGGCGGTGGGGACGATGCGCGGGTGGTACTCGGGCGGTGCGTGTGCCAGAGTGGACATGATGGGTGGAGGGTCGGCGGGGGGACGTCTCAGCGGCTCAGCATCTTAGTAGTGATGCTGAGGCGCTGATCCCTCCCCCCACCGCCATCCTCGCCCACACACACCGTGGCCCGCGCATCACCCGATTACCATCCGCGCGCCGCCCCCACCGCTTGCGCCAGCTAAGTATGCTCCTAGAAATTGCGTTTTTGCACCTAGAAATTGCGTTCTTGCACCGGGAACATATAAGTTTTTTCATTGTTCCCGGCACAATCAACTTTTGCACCGGAAATCCGCGTTGGAATCGAGGTGTCATGATTTACACCGAAAATCATCAAAATTTGCTCCCGGAAAAATGAAAACCTCTAATCGTATTTACCCTTACATAGGGCATCGCTATCACATTTGTTGCAAATTATGACCACTTCCTCGACTCGGATATGGCATGACCTGCACTCACGCTTCAAACCCTGAGCCATTTCAGCTGAAAAGGTTAAAAATGAGCCATCCCGCAGCTGTGGAACACTGCCCTGTGAAGTTTTTTTTAAGTTCTTTTGTTTTGAACAGTATTAATTAAATATGTTTGAGCTCACAACACCTTCATCCCGTGTTACAGTCAATTTTCACTTATTTTCAGTGTGTAGCGGCTTTATGTGTCACGAAGAAAAACCAAAAAACATTCTTAGCTAGGAGTATGCATGGTTTTTTCATAACTTTTCAACTTACCTTGTTATTATATCATATTTTCAACTTCAAAATATGTCAGTATCGCAATAATCTTGTATTGTAATTTTTTCAAATATCCCAACTTTTCAGCCATCGTGGACGAGTGTCGTTTTTGGCTATTTTAGTATTTTTTGGCTGTAAAACCAAAATTTCTTAATTAAGTTCGTTTGTAATCATGGATACCACATGTATATGGCCCCCGGAACCAAAATTACGCAAACAAATACCCCGTCTCATTTGAGTCTCGTTTGCCGATTCCAGTCTCATTTATGCGATTCCACCGTTAGTGGTTGAGAATAAAATAGTTGTGAAATTATCAGTATTGATCGATACACCTCCTTGGTTTACCGCGAATCAAACAAGTCGTCGATGAGCTTGTTCATGAGGTCCAACTTGGTTTGGCATCAAGGGCAAACGTTGCACACCATAGCAACCGTTAGTTTCAAAATTTTGAGCATCGCTTCCGCATGTCGTGAAGCGAAAGCAACGAAAAGCCTAGGGCCTAGGAACAACGAAACTGCGAGATATGTCACGGTGACATATCTAGAGAAGGTCGAGATCAGGCTCTTCGCAGCCGTCAGTGGGAAGGGAAAAGCTCACGTATATCATAACAGGATAATGACATACCCGGTGAGACAGTCGACTAGAGATCGATGACCGGAATGACACAGGGGCTGTATGACAGTCACGGTGTCAATTCCCGCACACCACCTGAATCGAGGTGAATCCAAGTGACTGATTCACCACCCTGACTAGCTAAATACAATGTTATTTTGCTACTTAGCACAAAAGTCACGGGAGCAAAATGTACAGTGCTAGAGTAAAAATAATACATCTCACGGCACAAAGGACGTGCTAGGTGGCCAACTTCCAAAGCACTAGCTTAATTAATTTGTCGGCTAAGCAGGAAGAAAGAGAATTGAGAGGTAGCTGCGGACTACTGGTTGTACTGCCGGTTTGAATGTGGACAAACTTCCGAAATACTTGCACTGCTATAACTGAACAATCTAAGAGATACAATGAACTGTTGTTGTTGCGTGTGTGATGCCACTCCAGGGCCAAAATATACAAGCATTTGCGTTATGCATGTTTCCCAGATTAAAAGTAAAGTGTACGTCGAGATCCTCTCATATAAACCCATCAAACGCGGTGTACGAATGTAGAAATGAATTTAGCCGTCCCAATCCCTCTCGTAACAAGATGCCATAAACGAATAAACATCGGACTGATAACAGAAACACGGTTTGTGAGAAATAAACATTGCCACTACCGAATACCATTCGAGAAATCTAATATACTCGTAAAGAATGAATAAAGCTGAGTCACGTGCGTCGAGGTCGAAGCAAAATTTTCCGGCGTGCCTATCAGCTTCAATACCATCGAACTGACCTAGCCAAAATCAAGGCGTGGTATCGGTTGTACCGATATTCCGATAAATCGATATATCGGAATATCGTTATCGATCGATAACGAAAATTGAATGATCGAAATTATCATTATCGATCGATAACTGACATGAATAAATCGGAATCGATCGATACCTACACTTGACATATCGGAATTGATCGATAACAACTTTCGTTTAATCGAAATCGATCGATAACAACTTTGCGTTCTAGATATCGATATCGAAATCCGCATATCGATATCGAAACCAGAAAAGAGGCTACATATACGGGTATGGGTGAAGACGTGGCATGCATCGATCATACCACGGTGAATATACCCGTTCCCATCAGCACACGGAAGTCAAGCACCGTGGGGCGGGATTAGTACTCTGGTCGGGGACGACAGGGGAACCCCTTGTGTCGATGTGTATATTTTGCTCTTTATACACAGTCCTGTGATTTGAGGTGTGTAACTTATTTGCCAGTTTGACTCACTTGCTGGTGGTATATCGATATTATCGATATTATCGATATCGATTGAAAATTGTTCAATATCAGTATTGATCGATAAGACGATAACTCGCTACGAATTATCGAAATCGGTCGATATGCATTTGGTGTCTATTTTCTCATATCGGTATTGATCGGTAGAAGTTTAATATCGATCGATACCGTAGGCCTTTAAAAAGAATTATCGTTATCGCGGATCGATATGAAAGTGAAAATTATCGTTATCGATCGATCACCTCCGGCCCAACCGATACCACGCCCTGGCCAAAATAAATTCCATTCTTCAAGGGTATGATCTGCGAAGTTCATGTCACAATAAAGATCCCCTACGTTTCTGGAAATCTCCAATACATATATTGAAGGCATATTGGAGGCATATTGAACAGATTTATCCAATATATGTTCATCTCCAGTGTTGGCTACCTAGATATTTGTCATGGGGGCCTGCACCGGGACTCCCGGTCAGGGCTGCCTATACAGATTTCAACAATTAATATGCGATAATCTGTAGTAGACAAACCGTGAACAAGCTAGATAGTGCAGCGAGTGTTGTGTTATTTCCGAGCGAGGAACCAAAGACCTTCCGCAAATACGAACATCGGAAAAAAGAAAATAAAAAACAAAGCGTACAAGAGACTTGGTGAAAAGACACTTCTAATCTTTTCTTTGGCGTTTGTTTTCATTACGTGCTCAGCAGATATGGAGGACGAAGGGGAGCGTCAGCTAGGACAGGCTTGGGATAAAGCCGCGACACTGGAATAAATAAAAAAGCGCAGCAGTGAAATCAAGAATAAATTCACTGAGTGGGAGTCCTCAGGCCTCGACAAGATCGAAATTGGCTCCTGTCTGTACACGGAATTCTTCAAGGGAGTGAAGTGGAAGTAAACGTCATTGTTTACTTTGGCGATCTCGAATTACGAAACAGAGTTCTTCTAACGACCACAATTTTCAAAGTAAGTAACTGTAATTTCCCCCTCCCTTGTATGAAAGACACTGTGACTAGCATTATGTTAGCATTTGTAATTTCGCGTGCGCATTGCTTCTGCGGAAAGAAGCATTGTAAAACTTCGACACAAGCAGACTGTAAAAACGTTGTGGCACCTACATTTTTCAGCAGGCATTCAAGTAAAATAGCATCGCTAACGCACCGGAAAATTATGATAGCACCTGCAATTGCACGTGCACATTGTTACTGTGGAAAGAAGCATCGCAAAACCCTGACAAAAGCTGACTGTAAAAAACGTTGTAACACTTACATTTTTTCGCAGACATTCTAGCAAAATAGCATCGCTAAAGCACCGGAAAATTATGGTAGCACCTGCAAATTCACGTGCGCATTGTTTCTGCGGAAAGAAGCATCGCAAAACTCTGACAAAAGCTGACTGTAAAAACGTCGTGACACTTACATTTTCCCGCAGACACTCTAGTAAAATAGCATTGCTAACGCACCGGAAAATTTGTACGCAACACTGTTGTGATCTTTTCTATGTGGCGACGAGAGACGGCGAGCAAGTTGTTTTGGTGGCTGGGGCAAGCGACGTTGCCAAGAAAATCTTGGGAGCATCGAAAGGTGAGATCGACGTGGCGAGCTTGTGCAACTGCGGAGAGCAGTTGCTGGACTTCGACCAGTACACGCGTGTACTGACAGCTGTGGAGAAGATCTTCGAGAACATTCACAAAGGGGATCACGACTTGAACAGCGAACACCTGCAGCTCGCCAACTCCCTGGAAAAACTTATGGACACCGCCTCCAAGGAGATCCCACAACCTTCCACAGAAGCACCTTCTGCGGAAGACCGCACACCAAACGAGGTGAGTCAAAACGGCATAAAATTACCAGAGCAATTCACTTGCATTACTTGGTTGTCACAAAGGGGCACGCCCTCTACTTGGGCACGCCACACATTGCGGTTAACAATTAAACAAGAGACCGCATTAAACTCCATCACACCTTGCCCCCTGACAAATTTACAAGAGTCATTGGGCGCAAATCCTTTCTGTCAACAGGCACCTATGGGTATGCAAGACTACGAGGAAGAGGACGAGTTCGATCTTGCAGCGTTTGACGAGGCAGAGGAATTTGAGAACCTGAACAGAGAGCTGCAAGAGAACGACGATTACGACACGGACGACGAGGACGGTGGACTGCAGAGCGACGACTTCCTCGCATCGGTCAATGAACGGTAATAGACCCCCTGGATCGCTATCCCAAATCGAAAAGGAAATGCTTCAAAACCCTGTAGATTTGGACCCACAGGCCAGATATGTCAAGAAACAATATAGAGACAACATAGTACCCCCGGACACGGGTGAGTTTCATTGGAAAGGAAATGGTGACCGAGATTCCATCTCTCTTATTCACATTACCAATATTGACTTAGAGGCCATGTCAATACAATATACAGAATACAGTAACAATGCCAAAAACCCTAATGTCTTTGTCAGAATCGAAGGAACCAGCAGTTTTCAATACGACTTTGAATATAGCATCACCAATGACGGTTGCATCCTAATTCCAGCAGGTTCCATTTTCGAATATAATGACCATATGGACCCGCCCTCTTCTGTTCTTGCTAAAGTCAGTGATATTAACTCACACTATGATTACATCTCAGACAGACAGTATGAGACCATTATTGCCAGAATGAAAAACAAAACTGCGGAAGAAGAAAGTGAATACAGCTGCCCTAGCGACTCAGAAGAAGAATCTACCCCCTTCGCCGAAAAGAGCAAACAAATGGAGGATTATGATATGGCAAGCGATGGTTCCCTATTCGCCGGTAAAAAATCAGCATGCAGTGGTGCAGCATATGCCATAAAAAACTTTGACAACGGAATGCCACTTGTTCGGAAGATGAATATCCCCCCCTCAAGAACTTTCGCCGCACCGGGGCTTCTTATCAAGGAAGATATCCAAAACCCTAGTAGTACATCTGCTGAAATTGCGGGACTGCGATTCTTACTCACAGAACAAAAAGAGAATCTCCTCAAATCCATGACTCCAATGGTACATGCCATTGACTCCATGGCCGCAATATCTGCTGTAACAAAGGATGGCAGATCCATGAGTGCCCGGGACAAATTACGTGAAGCTAATCGCAGAGATGTGCAGGCTGTTCGCCTACTGTTAGAAGAACTTGGCTTCTACAGTGAAGGAGACCACAGTAAAATTATCCTTAAATGGATCAGGGGTCACAATAATGACAAAGTCCATGACAGAGTGGACCGTACTGCCAAAAGAGCCTCATTCGGAGGGGGTTGTTTAGACATCTCCCGCTACGACCCTGCCGAGGAACTGCCATTCTCGTTATTCTTTTTTGAGGTCCCTATTTTAGGTGATATCCGCAGTCACATTAGAAGAATTCAACGTCTCTCACACTATCATAATTGGAGAACTCTACAGTCTCAAGGGAAGTACTTGAGGATGCTCGACGAGAATAACACCACCCCCACTAAAGATATTTCCAAAATAACACCTAAAGCTTTCACTGCTTCTAGAAGCAGAGAACTCCTGGGTCTCCAAGCCTCTCCAGCACGTTTATTTAAACTGGGGAAAATCGAACTGAAAACTGCCCCTACTGCCAACAGAATACAAAATGCACCTTCGAACACATCCAACTTGAATGCTCAGGACATAATAATAGTTTGTATAGTCTTAGAACAACCCAAGATGGCGAACTAAGGAAAATCATTGCTGAAGAAATCTCAGAAAAGCCCAAACTACTAAACCCTGGAAAAGGTACCACATACATCAAAACACAGCCATCGAAACTTTTTCCACTTGCTGACCTAAGACAGGAAATGAATGAGGAATTATACTTACACGCTCTCCCGGAAGCTAGCATGTACCGACCATCAAGTTCAAAAAAGAATACCATTGCTGTGACCGCTAAACCCGAAGTGGACCATGTCACGGGGACAATTAAATATCCCGAACTCCAATATGTCCAAAAGAAAGAGTTTTGGAAACTTTTGGCCTGGCACCGCCTTTCCAACAAAGCAGTCCCATGCTCACTTGCGGAGTACTCGAATAGGGCACACGATATTCATGAAGCACTCAATGCATGTAAGTTTGAATCGGGAGATCCTAAAAACTGCTACGCAATCAGAAGAAGCCTCTTAGATATTTTGGTGGATGACAGAAACCTTGACAAAAACGGCTGTGAACTTTTCTCCAACCCACTAAATGCCCACCCTAGAATTCACTCGAGAAGATGCATACCCACCACAAGAATGAAAAAAGCCCTCAGGCCCTTCTGCCATCATGGGAAAATTGGCTTTGATGGTCTCGCTTGGGATGCCTACGTGGACCCGATAACAAGCATCGGCAGAATCGTTTATGGAAATCCCCCCTTTGATGGGAAAGATAAGGGCAAATCTTCGGCGGTTATGACTACCTTGGAAATGGGACATAAAGCGGCCAACACCGTCCTTGGATTTTCAGGAACATGGATTCTCCCGCTGTCTCCCAAAAACCAAAAAAGATGGTTCGATAAAGGCTTTAAACTTGTTTTCAGATTCCCGCATAACACTATTCCATTTATCCCACATGGCTATTGGACGGGTGATGACCCCTACGTTCTTCCAGGTGGTGGATGCTATACGGATGACTTTTCGGATGTTGTTATCATAGCTATAGACAGTTGTTAGGGTTTGAAATCGGTGCGGGGATTTCACTGTACGAGCCGGGTCAAATCATATATATCGTCATGGGGCGAAAGTGCTCCACGACGCGATTTGAACCCGTGACGTTCGCTTCTCTAGTGCGACGCTCTAACCAACTGAGCTACGCGGAGGATGATGATCCTCTCGCGCATTTCAGTGGTACTCGTACATATCGGACTGTTACAGATCGATGATCGACTATGCGTGTGACATCGACGACGACGTACCAACATCGCGACTGCGGGCGTGTGTCATCTTTCGATCCGTGACATATCTCCCCTCTTTAAAGTGTCGTGACCTCACGACATTCGTGTCGAGTTACTTTTCAGAGGTCCGACCTCAGATGTGATGACGTGGCAGCCTGCGATGAAGCCGGGTAGCAGTTCTTGGGATGCAGCCCATCGCACCGAAGGTGCATCGCAGTTCTTGGGATGCAGCCCGAATCCACGTCATCAGCGCGGGTCACATCGTGCCCATGCATACGCGATCGTAGCGCAGGTCACATCGCCGTGCCCGAGCATACGCGATCTTAGCGTAGGTCACATCGTGTGCCTTATGCCGTTACATCTGAGGCGGTTTCCGAACCGTCGCTTCGATACCAATGTTAGGGTTTGAAATCGGTGCGGGGATTTCACTGTACGAGCCGGGTCAAATCATATATATCGTCATGGGGCGAAAGTGCTCCACGACGGGATTTGAACCCGTGACGTTCGCTTCTCTAGTGCGACGCTCTAACCAACTGAGCTACGCGGAGGATGATGATCCTCTCGCGCATTTCAGTGGTACTCGTACAGATCGGACTGTTACAGATCGATGATCGACTATGCGTGTGACATCGACGACGACGTACCAACATCGCGACTGCGGGCGTCTGTCATCTTTCGATCCGTGACAACAGTGCACCCAGTGATACTCAACCAGCCTTTGACTGGAGGCCTACACAGAAAAAGATTGCCAGGTGGTTCCTTAACGTCCTTCCTAAGTCCAGAGTCACGAAGAAGAGGCTAGAATACACAGGAGTCAGCCCTGATATTTGGAATGAAGTTCTGAACGAAAGCGACAAAGTACTTCCCTCTTCGCTTTGCCCATGGCCCACTCAAGACCCTCCTTATCATCAGAGTGATATTGAGCCTTATTATGGTGGTCACCACGACACGACAATCACCAACGCAAATTCCAAGCCCTTCATAAGCACCGTGAAATGGCCCAAAGTTCTTACACTCATGGGATACCTCCCTCCTCTTTTTGGTATTGTCCTCAACACGATAGGTGTTCCCCGTGGCAAGATTAAACCTCTCCTTAAAAAACTTTCAAGAATTTGTAGGCAACACACCAAAAATAGGCGAGACGTGTTTCTGTTAAACACCGGCGCCACCACCACCTTAAACACTGACCCGCATACAGTTGACATCTCGAGCAGTGAAACCATGACAGAAACAGAAGCTGTGCAACAGTCAAACGACTTTCTTCAAACCCTCCTGCAATAATTCTCAAAAGTCTTGCAATATAAGATGGTTCCGTGTCCCCAAGGAGGGCCGTCCCCCCCCTCCCCTCCCCCGCCACCCCCCCTCCCCCGCCCACCACGACCCCTTCAACGTCTCCAAAACCCCCCTTAATTCTTCGACTTCCCTCCCCACCGCTCAGATTCAGCCACCCCTCCACTCACCCGGCCATGGCTGCTTCTCCATCTTCTAGAGTTTTTTGCTTTGCACTAGCTTTTTCTCTAGATGTCACCCTGCTGAAAAGTGGGTTGAGCCCCTTTGTGGGCGCGCTATAGCAGAGGGAGTAGCCCCTGGTGTTTTCACTAGCCTGCTTTGCAGGGATACCGCACTCTCAGTACTTTGTCCCCTTTGCTAGCGTAAATGTTTTATTATTATTGTGTTCGGTATACAACTGTACGAACGAAAACAAAAGAGAAGGGATCAAGGCGCCGTTTATTTATTCCCTAAATAGTGCATTCGGTAAGTGTATCGGGTATCGGTATGGCGCTCGCGTGGGAAGGAATTTTGCCATCCGCCATGCCGCTGCCGCTGGCGCGGCGGTTGAGCCCAAAAAATCACCGCTAGCGTTTCCTTTCGCTAGCGCGCGCTAGCCGAGCACTGAACCACACCCTTTATTAAAGACGAGAATAGGTGGAAATTCTATAATTAAACAAAAAAGAATAGGTGGAATCCTGGAACGATCGAAATGCTCCAATGCCGAAATATCTAATAATATGGCTTATGGACTTTTTATGGTTACAATCGAATGTCGATGACCACACAAAACGTTTTTAACGTAAGGCAACTTGCGCTGGTGCACTCGCGATAGGGTTACGTACTTAACAACGATCCAAGGGCCTTTAACATCAATATTTGCAGCACGCGGGTTCACGAAATATGGCTTCATGTACGAAATACGGTTACACACCGGGACTTTTCCCTCCTCAGCAGTTGCAGAGAGCGGAGAAACAACGAGATTTGGATACAACATCTCGGGTGAGGGGGGTTAATGTTAGCGGTGATTGGTCGACGACTTCTCAACAAGTGGGAGGCTGGTCAGCTACCCGAGAAACTGTCAAGCCTGACACCTATGTTGCTGCTGGGCTCAGCAAAAGAGATGTCCCCGAAGAGTAGGGGACATATAATGCTGGATCGTCCGCTCCGTTTGTAACTGGTTTGCGGCGCTTTGTATCACCAAAATAGCAGCACCTATTACATCGAAAAGGAGTACGCTGAGACGCAGACGCTTCCAAGTAAGCAGCATAACGGTGACTGCTGCTATAAACCATCAACTCGTAGATTGCATGTGAGGCGTAGCCGGATCCTTCGTCGATATGCTCCTATGATGAGAGAGCGTGCGCTTGCGCGTGTGTGTCTGACTACTAGAATAGGTATTGTGAACAGTAGATTATATATGTACGGATAATTGTATTTGACGCCTTGCGATTTTGAATTTTTCAAGCTGTTGTTGGACAGCATCGTCTGCGCAGTGACAGGTGCTCGAAAACTGTGAGATTTGCTTTCGTCGTAGTTGCCACCAAATAGTGTCGGGCAAGGAGTCGAGTGGTGACGTATCTTAACCTATCAAGCTGATCTTCACGGCATGAAAAATAATATAAAAGAGGGGTATATTTGAATAGCTTTATGCATATGTGTATTGAACTACGTATCTATGCATGTCGCCTTTGTATATATGTTTGAGAAACGTAAGTTATATTCTTTTTTTACTCTTGTGTACAAATTCAGTGCACCCGCGGAATAATAGTTTTTATATGTGTCCGTAGCAATGCACACGGATATAGTCGGAACGCATCGTGCAGTCCAAAGGACGTGAGCGAGAAAAGTGTTAGCGACTGTGTCTTCAGTTCGGAAAAATACTGACTTTTCTATTCTAATGTGGAAAGGCGTTTCACGTTGCTGGCACTCTGCGACCTGACACGTGAGGTTATAATTGTTGTTGTCTCTAACACGTGTGCTGCCGGACCAGTGTTGTACGTACGTCATATGTGCTGCGATCTGCGGTGCACCGAGGTGCCCTGCCGCGTACACTTCCGCCGTATCGGGTTGAAAACTTGCTCTCCTGCTTCGTCTGCACGTGGGAGAGATGATAATCTTCAGACGAAGAAGAGTGGTCCTCTCGTTGCTGCTTGCTTCTTACTTCTTCGAGCTTCGAAAGGTTGCCCAAGGAGGAGAAAACTTAGCTGAGTCATTTAGGGAGGACGGTTTCAGCTGATCGAGGATCTTAGGCTACTTTCGGTGTGATTTGGGGTCTCAATCAAGGCAAAGTGAGGTCGGGTCTTTGTTGACTGCACTAAAACACCTCTAACGAATCGGGGCAGACAGCTCCTCGTCTGAGACACCTAGAAAGAGGAATTGTAAACGCTGACTTGTAAGACAGCTGATAGTAAAAAATGCCTTGTTGTAGAGGGCCGTATTGGTCGATGAGTGTTCCGAGGGTGTAGAGCGATGGAGTGACGGATATATCAGCCTCTATTTTCCCTGGGGCAAATCGGTGAGTGCTGAATATACAGCCTATCTCAAAAGATTGCTACTCACTGAAGATGGCAAGTCTCACGGGATATTTTGCTTGTCTTGCATGCGCTTGGGAGAAGGAATTTTGACAAACTCCCGTTGACTCCTACCGTCGATTTTCGTTTCGACTGTTGGTTGCAATGGTCATGCTGAACGTTGAGCCTGCCACAACCCACAAGTCCCTGTCGCTTGCTTAGCCAGGTTCAGCTACGTATGTGAAGCACACTCACGCTCACGGTTGTGACAAAGTGTATGTTGTTCATGTGTCTTCAATAGACGCTGTAAATATGCATTTGTTTGTGTTATGGGTGTTGTTATCAATCCTATAGACTCATCTAAATCAGGGTGAATGCATCAAGCCATTGATTGTCACATCCGATACGCTTGCAGCTTAACACATACTAAAAACTTTCCGCAGTGCAGGATCATACTCCAAAAGAAAGATAACTCACGTTTTGTCATGTCGAATGGATTTTGTCGCAAGTTGAATGATATGCAACGCATCCAACAATGACCGATATAATTGCATGCACTGCATCTTAGTCCCATACGGTACCCTAACAATAGTCGGGTCCGTGGGACGCGCACTAGTCTCGTACTAGCTAGGCATATTAGGTCCCATTAAGATAAGGAGGGAGGTAGTTCTCATATTTGATGTGTAGTCAGGGTTGCCGCAAATCGGGATCGATCACCCGGGCTGGCATGTAAGGGTGCCCAAAATGTAGCACAACGTTTTCGTAGCTACCCCCTACCAATTTTGTAGCCATACACTTTTGTAGCAAAAACCCTCGCGGGGGAGGGTGATTTCGTAGCTAGCTACACAAGAGACGATTGTGATGGCGTTGCGTCAAGCCTCGCCTGCGACCACAACGCACATCCACTGGATTGGAGATTCGAAGCTCTACATACACCTAGCGAGAGGATGGAAACACACGCTAAGGATGCCACGCGTATGAAATAGCATACACGCTTATTAGACTAACCGCACCCACGTGTACACCATGAAGCACAAATTCAATAAACGGTTGCGCAACGACGACATAATATTGGTAGGACGAATTATAGTATTCACTCTGGCATACCACCATGCATTGTGCGATATTGGTAGGACAACGTGATTTAGAGTTGAGCACCAGGCACACGTGTAATTTCAACAAGGCATTTCACAATAGATAAAGCAAACAAAGAGAAATACCACCTTCAAAAAAACATAAGTATGGCATTATTGAAATATTCGATGCTAGGTTTCTAAAGTTTCTAACCTAGAACTCACCGTTCCGTAGGCAATATGCAAAACTAACCTTCGACAAATGAACAGAGTAAAATCAACGAACCAGAAATGTTTTAGGCATCGCACGAAACGACGTAAGTTGTCCACATCTTGCGGGCGTCCCAATACCGACAGCTTTTGCATGTTGGGTGGGCGTGTACAGAAAGCATTTTTGAAAGGTGCAGCAAAAGTGTACGCGAGAACCGTGTAAACGTCCTGGAAAAAAAACGCGCAAGTCGGTCAGAGCGTTGGGATTTTAACCCATGCCGAACAGATTGAGCCAATCGGACTTCACCCTCTTGTGGGATATCAAGACATGCCATTATAAAACAGGGAAGTAAAAAACGACAGGAGAAGATCCGTCGAAAAAGAAAACTGTGGCCAAAGACATACAGACACAAAGAAACTGTTATGTCAGCAGGTTCGTGCATGCGAAAGAAGAAACTGTCTATAAGAGATGCCGCCGGCAACGCTGCTGATATCATCAGAAAAACGCAACATGTGTGAAAAAGTGGATACTACCACATATTGTACCGATTATTGGTACACCGTCAAAGTGCTTTGCACGCCACTTATTCGTGTGCATTATATGGTATGCACACGAATGACTGCCTGCTGTCGTCACGCATCGAGCGTCCGACGCTTCTTCGCCATCTCTGCGAGAGTGGTCGTGCGACATTTCCATAACGACGAGTAATTTACATAAACTATGCACAGGTTTGCCTCGGATTCAGTCATCTCGTGGGGTCCGCCACCGTTTGCTTCCTTTGTGTGGCCAGGTGAGCGTTATTTGTTCAACGCACTTTGTTTGTTTTTCACGCGATCGAGGGGGCACATTCTAACATCAATTAACCAAAAACAAAGTTAACAAATAAATAATTCGTCACCCATCGACAGTTTGAAACAGGCAAAGTAATGTATGGGATATTATACCGTACACACTCTAACAGCACCATCATATCACACACAAATGTACGGATACGACATCGCATATTAGAGGCATCCATGATCACACCGACCGCGACAAACGCGACGCTTAACCGTGCGCGACGGGGCCCGCAAGACTTCTGAAATAAGACACGGTGTACTATATGGCGAAGTCGTCACACGGTCAAATGAAATGCATTATATCGTACATCCACCTGGCATTTTGCATCGTGCACTGCGGCATTGATGTATATATCGCGCGTGGCGTCGCTATGGCTCGCACGCCATCGCGATGTACCTCTAGCAGAATATGTGACGATGCACACTGTGGTAACATGTCAAGGTATGGTTTACTGGAGGTCAACATTAGCATAACAATTTTCAAAATTTTTGTTTGATAAATAGGTTGGCTGAACCTATCTAAACATATTATGCACTTCGGGGAGTCAAGTGGTTAAGGCATGACGAAGTTATGGTCGATACCGTTCCACAATCTCCCATACTTAACCATACTTAAACACCAACTAAAAACACGTATATCTCGAGATCTAGATCTGCAATTTTTTATGCTAATGTTGACCTCCAGTAAACCATATCTTGATGTATATTGTGCCAGGAGGCAGCGAACCTTTGGGAGTCAGACGCTGGCAAGTGTTGCTCACTTCGACCGGAGCTGCTTGATGGAGTCGCGAGCCGGCGGGCACCTATGAGCCCTTGACGGCCATGTACGGCTCCGCAGCGGTGGTCATCACTCTGGGCGCGTGACAATACATTGTGGTCGGTGCCAACGGTGAGCTGTGGCGCTGGGAGCGGCGAATGAGGCAGGGGTGGGTTCTGGAGGATGCCACGAAGGCGAAGGAATATCTGATGCAGTGCTTCGACTCCGAGGACCTCTCAGATGGCCGACCTGTTTCGCCATACCGAGGTATTCCGTATCACGGGCGTCCGGAGAGGCCCCCATCTCCGGACCCCGAGCCTGAGTATGGCATCACCTCCCCGGCATATGCCTCAAGCTCGCCGGCGTAGTCCCCCAACTCACCGGCGTATGCTAGCGACTCGCCGGATGACAAAGATGACACGAATGATAGCGATGACAACTATGACAGTCATACTGCCTATGACGCGGGGGTCGGAAGACAGGCAGCAAAGAAGCCGAAGTTGCTGGTGGATTCTGACCCGAGTGACGCCGATGACGCCGCCAAGGTGGCAGAGTAGTCAGATGACCAACCTGAACAGCTCAAGACCAAGATGGTGCAGTTTGGGCAGAGGATGCTTCGAGTCACCGTGGCTCTGCAACATCCATATCTCGAGTTGATGGAGAAGGACAGGAAGATTGCAGCTCAGTCTCCCATTGGTGCTAAGGGGGCATATGCTCCTTGGGGGCAATCTATATCTCCAGCATATAAACACGCCACTTCTGCACGTGCTCGCCCGGCATCTCCATTGTATGAAAATGGCATTAATGCGGCGACAGTCTGTCATCAAGTGTTTCATCAAGGGGCAATGGAGACTTCCAATGACAAGCCCGAGCATCTTAGTGTGATTGTGCTGGAGGACAACTCTGATGACGAGGATGCGGTGGATGTGGCACCTCGTAGGGAACAGCAGAAGCAGTTGATTGGCTACAAAACTGGAAAGTGGAGCAATCTGATAAGTTAGATATCTCATCGTGCTGATGCACTGGTGACACAAAATTCGGATATGTCTTGATAAGGTCGTTGAAGTGGCAGATTGTCATTGGTAGATAGGAGTAGTGGGCAGGGAAGAAGGCTTTATTCTTTTTTCGAAGTGGCCCGCATTTGAAAATTTTACTGGCCCACTTTCGACCAGCCCGGCCAATCTTTAAATTTGCCCGCTTCAAAATTTTAATTTTAACTATGGATGGCAAGATCATAAAAATCGCACAATTTTCACGAAAATTTTCATAATCGGGACCCTTGAGAGACGGCCCGCATCCAACAATCAAGCGGTCCGCAACCGGCCCGGGCTGACTTCAAACGGCCCCGGGCCGGACTCTCACGGTAAGCCTTCTTCCCTAGTAGTGGGCCGATTCGATCGAACCTCGCTGCCTTGCTAATCTGAACAAAAGGGGCTGCAAGCCCGAGTAATTCCGGCAGATGGGGGGCTACTTACGATGAAAAGTTCAGGCCCTGAAATTTTGAATTTGCACTCTTAACAAGAGGCCTGAACTTTCTATTCACTCTTCTTTTTATATAAAGTTTACCATTATATTCTCATGTCGCCGTCTCTGCCCTGAACTTTTAGTTCAGGGCCTGAACTTTTAGTTCAGGGCCTGAACTTTTACTCTATTCCAAGCCCTGAACATTTCTTCAGGCCCTGAACATTTCTTCAGGCCCTGAGCTTTTTCTTCCAGCCCTGAACTTTTACTTCCGGTCAGGGCCTTAACTTTTACTTCAAGGCTTAAACTTTTACTATATTCCAAGCCATGAACTTTTCTTCAGGGCTTGAACTTTTTCTTCCAGGCCTGAACTTGTATTCCGGGGGCACGAACTTTTACTTCAAGGTTTGAACTTTTTCTTCAAGGTCTGACCCCCCAATTAACACTCAATGTCAAGACTTGAACTTTTCTTCAGGGCCCCGAACTTCAATTCAAGGGACAACACTTGCAAGTTGTGCATGGCAAACCCCCCATCCTATACGATTCATATCGTTTGTTAAGTGTACAGAGGCAAGTGACGGGCATTCCTCCCAAGTAGACAAC
The DNA here is from genome assembly GCA_001247695.2 of Cymbomonas tetramitiformis. Classification (NCBI taxonomy): domain Eukaryota; kingdom Viridiplantae; phylum Chlorophyta; class Pyramimonadophyceae; order Pyramimonadales; family Pyramimonadaceae; genus Cymbomonas; species Cymbomonas tetramitiformis. Next base: position 25,941 of record LGRX02006016.1, read on the forward strand.
CCTCTGGAAGGGTATTCAATCTATAATTGCTGCTTAACACCGCTATTCAACCCCACTTGCTTTCCACGGTGTGTGGCTAAGGATTGGATCAAGACAGTTGCCTCCTTGCTTGGAATGCCCATGGCCCGCCACAAGGAAGGATCCACACAAATTTTGGGCTGCCAACTAACCCGATACCTTTGTGACCTGTAGTCGGGGACTTGCCCACACTCTCCTCGCGACGGTCACATTTCTCAAAACACATGACTTTTGAAGTTAACACCAAAATATCCTACCAAATGCTTTATGCCCCTCATACATACATATACATTGATATACATTTACCAAGCCGCCGACCAACCTAGTAAACACATCTCTCTAATCATTCGCGACATACGTTCTATCATGGATGCATCTTTCACTTATTCCTGGCTAATTCCAATGTGTGCACTACGTCTTCGGATAATTATGTCCATGTGATTTGCTCGATGTGCTCGCCCGTGGTCAGCCTGCATGGAAGGGCCCTTAGCCACAACATGCCATACCATCAATCGCAACCGACAACGCTAAATATATGATGGGGGATGTTGGGGGCACGGCTGGAGCATACTGGGGGCACGTCGGGGGCACGTCGGGGGCATGTTGGTTGGTGGTGTGAAGGGGCATGCGCAGAATAATCAAGGGCATGAAGATATGGGTGCCGGCAACGATCGATGCAAGGTGAATGCAAGATACATGCAGGGTGAATGCATGCAATGTGAATGCAAGGTGAGTGCAGGGTAAATGCAGGGTAAATGGATGCAGAGGGAATGCAAGGTGAGTGAATGCAGCAAAGTGAATGTATGCAGGGTGAATTCAAGGTGAATGCATAGATGCAGGGTAAATGCACGGGTGAATGCACCAATGCGGGGTGAATGGATAGATGTAGGATGATTGCAATGTGAATGCACAGAGGCGGAGTGAATGCACAAATGCAGGGGGATCGCATAGATGTGAGGCATATATGTGAAATGTGAGATGAATGGATGTGAGGTGAATGCACATGGATGTCTAGCCTGGACTCATCTTGACCACACGCATTGTCTTGCCGAATGTTAGTTTCTTAAGAAGGGGTGTGTAGAGGGGGGGAGAAAGAAACATTTACCCAGCTTTGTTCCCATGTTTCTAGCAAGGGGTTTGATTTTCTATGCGTATCCCGGAGTTGCTCCGGCGAAAAGGGGGCTAGGCGGTCTTTCCCTATCAGAGCCGCCAGTCTGTGGAGGGGTGAATCTAGGAGGAAATTCTGGGTAATGTGTGTGTGTTGGGGGTGGAGAAACTCAGAAGCTGCCATCAGCCGGGGTGGGAGGGAGGCTGCTGAGGGGAGCAGCAGCCACTACTGCAAGTACTTTCTTAAGTTTTCTTCGCCCCCGGCCTCGACAACAACCCCGACCTATCCGAAGCGAGTGAGAAACTGCTACGCGTGTCAAAGTCCCGACCATCTGGTGCGGGACTGTACGGACGCGGTGAAGTTGGCTGCGTGGAAGGCAAACGCACCCCCTCGTTTAGCTCGAAACCGAGAACAAGTGGCGGCGTTGTTCTGGGCGTTGTCGCGCAATGAGGACACTGAGTGGGCACCTGTCGAGCTAAAGGCGGAGATCGAGAGCTTGGCAGAGATGGATGGAGAGGCCGTGGAATCCTTGGCGGCCTTGGTAGGGTGCTCCGAGCAGCTGGCGGTTATTGGTGCGGAGTTGCGCAACTCCGAGGAGATCACTATCTCCGAGGAGGAAGGGTGATGAATCACCCTTCTCGGTGGCGACAAGCTCGCCACTGACTTTCAGCAGTAGGCTGAGAGTTTCACCTGAAGAAGGTGATCCTATGCCTCGGCACTTTGCAGTGTTGGGCACATGGATGTACAACAATGTGTACGCGCCCCTCTTGACGGAACAGTCACAGCGTTTACCCGCGTGGCAGTGGCGAAGTAAGGGGAGGGCGACCTCGATGGAGGCTCTGATGCAGCGGATCCGGAAACAGCTGCGACAGAAAGTATCTGCTGCTGACATACAGAAGGACCTGGACAAGGACCTTATTAATGGACGGCGGCGACGCAATATTCCAATCAGGTTCCTAAACAGAAGGAGCAATCTGGATATGATGCGGACAATGGCAGACCTACCTCTCGCACATCACGCTGCAGGGGGTGTGGTACCGGTATGTACCCGGAAATCAATGATCACATCACATGTTGATAATCTACTTCAGCGAGGTGTGGTGGATATTGGTGAGTTACATCGCAGCCGGAGTTTGACAGCTCTGGATTTGGCGATGCCTCTAGCTACCCTTTTAAGGTATGCTTGGGAAGAGTTGTCTATGGAAGAGCAACTACACGCTATGTCTCAGGAGACTTCCACTCCAAGAGGCAGCAGACAGTGGGAGTTGGAGGGGTGGAAGCGTGTGAGGAAAAGATATGAGCCCCTCTCTGTGCGTGACGATTCTGGAACTTTACTGGTGCTGGAATCCTTGCAATCTCCTGTGGCACGCCCATCAGCGGCGATATCTGATACGGGCAGGATACCAGGATCTGGGGGGGACATCCCTGGAATTCCTGATACGTGGTGTAGTTTATATCGAGTACACCGATTTCGAGAGATGCAGCAAGAAGCAGACCCAGCCACAGTTTATCAGGAGATGTTTGCGGAGGATATGCCTGAGGTACCGAGTAATTCAGGTGATACTCCATCTGAAGGCGATGATTCTGGAGGGCCGGTAGGTGCTACAACCCCTCCATTGTCGATACCGGAGGTTTCAGAATCTCCGACGCATGCATCAGCGGATGAACAGATGTCCACGCCCGATAACGACCTAAACTTCACGCAGCAAATGATGGCAGCGGGAGATCAAGACTCGAAACCAGTTGCGGACCACAACGATGCTGCAACTACTACTCATGTATCACCTTCAACCACCATGGACGCGCAACTGTCCGTGTTGGATAGTCACCCTCTGGATGATGATGACCTTGGAGGAAGTCACCCATTGGATGATAATGAGGAAGATGATGATGACCCACTTAAATGTGAGCGGGTGTGCAGCGATGGTAGTGTACGATGGGGACCCACTGAATACTTGGCTTCTGCACAAGATCCAGATGGACCCCTACTTCTGGTATTCTTCGCGTACTTGAAGGAACATCGTGTCAAGGTGCTGGTGGATTCTGGAGCTTCAGATATATTCGTATCTGAAGACTGCGCCAGACGCTGCAAGTTGACTACGCGAAGTGGACCCGCTATGCGTGTGACCCTGGCGGATGGCTCAGTCAAGACGACTGGTCATGTGGCTTATTCTAAGTTCACTGCCAGGACCACGCCAGGGACCTATACTGAGCAATCTATGGCTATGCGGGTGCTACCCTTGGGCATCGCCGTGGACATGGTGTTGGGAGGGAAATGGCTACGCAGCTTATCTCCCATTACGCTGGACTATGATGGCAATGGTGCAGTGTCCTTTTCTAACAAAAGGAAAGGAGGCGGTGCAGAGAGGGTTACCATTTCCGGGTGTAATCCTGGTATCAGTGCTGCCCCTGGAGGAAGGAAAGGGAAGCGACGAGGAGATGTGGATTGTGCCGGGCTGATTGACGAGGTGTTCCTCACTTCGGTGCAGTTGAAGAAACATCTAGTGGCCGCGGAAACGCGGAGACTCGCGGGAGACGCTTCTTCAATGCCCTCATGGTTGATGATGGCTGCGAGGACCACAACCGGAGAGTCGGCTTTCAAGGTGGAAGCTGAGGATTTGGCCGTTGAGAAGGAGGACATCTCGAAGATTCCTACTGGCGCCAACGATGAACCGAAGAACCCTGTGTCGCAGCAGGACTCGCAAGATGCGGATGCCACTGCAGCGTGGAAGAAGAAGTTCAAGGACCTCTTCGACGAGTTTGAGCAGGAGCTGCGGGACTCTTTACCTTCTGGATTGGAAAACCTTCGGCACGCTGACGAAGATCAGGCGAAGATTAACCTCAAGCCGGGCAGAGAAGGAGGACCTCCCTGTAGAAGACCTTACAAGATGTCTGTGGAGGAGTTGCGTCAACTACGAGAACGCATTGAACAACTGGTGGAGAAAGGATATATACGACCCTCTTCGAGTCCGTATGCGGCTCCTTGTTTAATGGCACCCAAGCCAGGACAGCCCCATATCCTTAGGCTGGTGTGTGATTTCAGGCAACTGAATTCACAAACAATTCGAGACCGGTATCCTCTACCTGATATTCAAATGATGTTTGACGAGATGCAGGGAGCTACCCATTTCTCCACCTTCGACGCTGTAGACGGGTTCTGGCAAGTACCTATGGCACCCGAGGACGTGGAGAAGACAGCGTTTACTACTCAGATGGGAGCCTACGAGTGGTTGGTAATGCCTCAAGGCTTGCAGAACTCCCCGTCACAATATCAACGGCGAATGCAGCGAGCGTTGGGACATTTACCCTTCGTCAGAATTTTCATTGACGATGTGTGTGTTTACACCAGTGGGACCGTGGAGGAGCACTACTCTGCGGTACGCACATTTCTGTTAACATGCCGCGAGAAGGGTGTATACTTGAAGAAGTCTAAGGCACAAATGTTGAAGTCTTCTATCAAGTTCCTTGGTCACACTCTGTCGAAGGAAGGGTGCCAACCTCAACATGATAAGGTGGCGGCAGTGCGCGATTGGTCTGCGCTGGAGAATGTTACCCACGTGCGGCAGTTCTTGGGACTGGCGGGATATTATAGGCGTTTCATCCACTGCTTCTCTGAGATAGCGCAGCCCTTGACCAAGCTGACCAAGACGGATG
>LGRX02006017.1:0-19553 GCA_001247695.2 Cymbomonas tetramitiformis
GGATTGCAGAATTCCCCGTCACAGTACCAGCGGAGGATGCAGAGAGCCTTAGGACACTTACCTTTCGTCCGAATCTTCATCGACGATGTGGTGGTGTTCTCGAAGGGTGGAGTCCAAGAACACTACGACAACGTCCGTACCTTCCTTCAGACCTGTCGCGAGAAAGGAGTATACCTCAAGGCCTCTAAGGCGCAGATGCTGAAGGAGTCTTTGAGGTTTCTTGGGCACACCCTGTCCAGCGAGGGCTGCAAGCCGCAGCACGACAAGGTGGCGGCAGTGCGCGACTGGCCGGCGCTGGAGAATGTCACTCACGTCCGGCAGTTCCTGGGCCTAGCCGGTTATTATCGTCGGTTCATTCACTGTTTCTCCGACATCGCGCAGCCCCTCACCATGCTCACCAAGAACGAGGTGGAGTGGAGATGGGGCCCTGAGCAGCAGTGGGCCTTCGAAGAGCTGAAAGCAGCACTGGTGGACGCCCCGTTCTGGCCCTGCCGAACGTGAAGGCCGCAGCGGACGGATCAGCCCCCTTCGTGGTGCAGACCGACGCGAGTGGGGTGGCGCTGGGTGGAGTCCTGATGCAGGACTGTGGTGAAGGACTTAAGGTGATAGCCTACGAGAGCCGGCAGTTCTCCGCGGCTGAGCAGAACTACCACACGGGCGAGAGGGAGCTCTGCGGCCTTCACCACTGCACCACGGTGACCTGGCGGCACTACCTGATCTTCACCGCCTTCAAGCTGCAAGGCGACCACCGGCCACTGGAATGGCTGATGGAGCCGGGGAGGGAGCTGAGTCGGCGGCAGGCACGATGGTACATGGATCTCGTGGAGGTGGGGGTCCCCCGCATGGAGTACGTGAAAGGGGCCCTGCTACTGGTTCCAGACGCCTTGTCACGGCGACCCGACTACTCAGCGAAGACACCTCAGGAGGGCTTGAAGGAGGCCGGCATTCTCGACGCTAAGTCGGACCTCCCGAAAGACCCCCTCTCTGTGTTGGACACCTCCGCCCTCTTTGAGGAGGGCCCAGCCTTGGGCACCCTGACCCAGCTTGCTGAGGTGAACAGCTGGTTGGACGCGGTGGACACTCTGCAGCTGGCGGAGTTGGCTATGGAGTCCCAACTTGGTGCCAAGGAGCTTCGAACCCCGCACCATTGCGAGGACCTCCCAATAGAGGTTGCAGCGGGTGCTGGGGGGGTGCGGACGCAGCACCCTGGCGCGGATCTCCCGACGGAGGTCACATCAGACGCTGGAGGGGTGCAGATGCAGCACCCTGGCGCGGATCTCCCGACGGAGGTCACATCAGACGCTGGAGGGGTGCAGACGCAGCACCCTGGCGCGGATCTCCCGACGGAGGTCACATCAGACGCTGGAGGGGTGCAGATGCAGCACCCTGGCGCGGATCTCCCGACGGAGGTCACATCAGACGCTGGAGGGGTGCAGGTGCAGCACCCTGGCGCGGATCTCCCGACGGAGGTCACATCAGATGTTGAAGGGGTGCAAACTGAGCACCCCGGCGCGGACCACCTGACGGAGGTCACAGCGCCCCCCACGAGAGGGGCGACGCTGGCGTTTCAGCGTGCTTCCCTGAAGAAGAGTACAAGGGCTCTTCGGGGGGCCTTCAAGTCCCTTCGCGCAATGGGACGGTCCAAGCTACCAGGAAAGGCGGCATTGGAAATGCCAGCGGAGGCCTCAGAGCAACCTTGTGGCGTGGTGGCCTCACGCACCCGGTCAAAAACTGGGTTACCTCCTGCGGGAGGGACGTCGGGGTGCCAAGCACCCGTAGCGCCTGCACAAACTCCGCCGCAGGTGTCAGCCAAGGTCCCTATGGAGCGCCCCAGCGGCACGGTGACCTCTCGCTCGCGGTCGAACACCAAATCGCCGCCCCAGCAAGAGGCAGCAAAGCCGGCGACACCTCCGACGGTGGTTCTGACTGACGCCCCCAGGACGAGGAAGCCCCCTGCGAAGAGCGCGTCTCAATCGCGGAGGGAATCGACGGGGCGGTTGCACCAGGCATTGTTCGAGCGGCTACAGTCGAAATACGGGAAGTTCGACGTGGATGCCTGTCGCGGACCAAAAGGCCGCGGTCAGCTGGTGGACAAATACTGGGAAAACTGCCTAAAGGAGCAGTGGAGAGGACTTCACGTGTGGTGCCGCCCCCCACATGACAGCGACCATCTCACCATCGAGGCTGTACTCCGCACCTACGTGCATGAGTGGCGGCAAGACCCCGAGAACACCTCTGCAGTGTTCCTGCTGCCGGACCTACAGTCGCGCATGCCGCAGTGGAGGAAGCTTTTCAGACGCGCGGGGATGCGTATTGAGGAGGTCATCCCCACACATGACTCTCAGGGAAATCCCACCCAACTGTTTAAGGGAACAGATGGAGTGCTGCAGGACCTCCCATGGCCGATGCTGGTGGTGTATGCTCCACCCTCGAGGTCAAGACCGCAGAGGATTCGACACCAGCGAGTGCCCCCGCCAATTGTTGATGCAGGCAAGGCGTCAAAGATGCGGGACGCGCAGGGCACAGTTTCTGGAGGAGATTTCCTTGAGGCCCTGCGGGACGAGTACAGCCGAGACGGGCCCCTTCGTACTCTGCGGGAGCAAGTACAGTCAGCTCCCCATCACAGCACGAAGCACTTCTGCATTGTTGGCGAAGTGCTGTGGCGGATAGCTGCGGGGCACTACCAGCTGGTCCTGGGTGAGGACTCACCCCTCCGGGAGATTGTGTTCCGCGAGGCCCACGACTCCCTGGCAGCGGGTCACACAGGGCGCGACAAGACACTTGAAAGGGTTCTTCGTCGATTCTGGTGGAAGACGCCTCGGATGATGTTGGGGCTTGGGTGGCGTCCTGCCCCACTTGCCAGGCTGTGAAACCCCGATCGTCATACCCTGATGGACTGCTTAACCCGCATTTGATTCCGTCGCGAAACTGGCAGGACGTGGGTGTGGACTTTGTCACCGGTCTACCTTTGACCGAGCAAGGGAACGACGCGTTCGTCGCCTTCACCTGTAAGCTCTCGAAGATGGTCCACGTGGTCCCCATTAACTTCGGGGACAGCTCAGCAGCCACTATTGCTCGCATCTACTTCGACACCGTGTGGAGGCAGCATGGCGCGCCTATGAAAATTGTCAGCGACCGGGACCCACGCTTCCAAGACGCGTTCTGGAAAGAGCTGATGCGGTTGATGGGGGTCAAGGTGGCAATGACCACCCCTTACAACCCCCGATCTGATGGTCAAGCGGAGCACACCAACCGGGTCGTGGAGGATATGCTTCGCTCCTTCGTCGATGATAGTCCGGAGGACTGGGACCTGTACGCCACCAACGTCGAGTTTGCTATTAACGACTCGCGCAGTGACGTAACCGGTTTCACCCCCTTCGAGTTGTGCTATGGTGTGTCACCCATGTCACAGCTTGACATGTTTCTAGAAGCTGCCCAGTCTACCGATGGGCGACGCAAAGGAGGGTGGGGACTGCACATGAATGGGCGTTTCGTTTTTCGTCGCAGCTGCGGGACGCGCGGGGTAGACTGGAGTTGGCACAGCAGCGGCAGCGGGATCTCTTCGATCAGCGCCATGGGCAGCGGGAGTATGCGGTGGGGGACCTCGTCTGGGTAGAAGCCAAGCACCTCACGGAGAAGCTCATGGACAGGTCCCTTTGCAGGAAGCTCAGCAAGCGCTGGCATGGGCCGTTGGCGGTAACGGAGCGGTTCTACAGTGACATGCAGGCGGGTCTTTCGGAGGCAGACCGAGGTGCTCCGGTGGCTTATCGACTGCAGCTCCCCCCACGCTGGCGTATACATGATGTGTTCGCACAACATCGACTGAAGCCATACGTGGGAGGGGCAGATGCGTTCGCGTCACGCCGACAGCCAGCAATCCCAGAGGCGGTGATAGTTGATGGACAACGCGAGGCCCATGTGGATCGCATTCTGGCTCGACGAGTTCGCATCTCCCGAGGAAAAGAGATTGTGGAATGGAAGGTACGCTGGACGGGCTACTCAAAGGCCCACGATTCGTGGAGGACTCGAGACAAGCTGGAGCGTGGAGCACCTCTGCAGCAGCGTAAGGACTTTGAGACCGAACGTCTGGCCATGGAGGGCCAGGTACGTGACGCTGCATTACGTCGTCGAGAGCAACGCCGCGATACACCCAGTTCTGCTGCGGTGGCGCCAGGTGCCTCTTTAGCCTACCTGTTGGTGAGACCCTGGGAGGAGGAGTTTGAGAACCCCACCGACGAATGCCTTCCTTGGGAACAGCGTGGAATGACGAGAGAGGGCGAGGTCACATATGTCACTACCCTCGCTGCACTTGATACTCGGCCAGTACGGATATTGGTATTGTTCAGTGGAACAGGCTCCGTGGAAAAGGAGGTTGCCCGCTGCTTCCCAGCCTCGAGATCGGTAACTCTGGACGCTGACCCGCTTTGGCGGCCGACTCACGTGACGGCCATTGAGAGCTGGGATTATTGGAGGTATCCCCCAGGGTACTTCGACGTGGTATGGGCAAGCCCCCTTGTACCCAGTACAGTCAGGCCCGCACCACTGGAGGTCCGCCCGATTTCGTTACAGCGGACGCGTGCGTACAACGCACCCTAGACATCATCGAGTATCTCCGTCCTCAACACTGGTTTGTGGAGAACCCGATGGGCCGTTACCCTGACGCCCTGCGTTTCAGGCCAGTAATGAGCCATTTACCGGCGCCCCTCACTTACTTGCACCTACTGCATGTATGGGAAACGATACATGAAACCTACGTGTATATGGGCGAGCTCGCCTCCGCCCGAACCCTTACTGCAATGCTCTGCAGCGACTCCTTGTTCGCATCGACGTGCAACAGGAGTTCACCCGGATACTGCACAACTGGGACCGAGTGGTCATCGGAAGGGGATGCAGAAGTCACACGCAGTGTATCCAGTTCCAGAGGGTCTACTGCGGCATCTGTTCCAGCACTTGACTTTTGGAGGCACAGGAAAGTAAACGATGTTACGGTCATAACCCTTGGACCGAGTGCAACCGATCTATGGCAAGCAGAGTTTCGGAGGAGAAGACGAAGACTGAAGACCTGCCTTAGATATCGGTTGTGTGCGGTTGGGTGAATCCGGGATGAGCGTTGGCAGCGTGATCCTTGGTGAAGCCCTTCTGCTACGCTGATGAGCAGAGGAATCACGAGACCCCTGTACGCTATTGTATGTGTGATTCTGCTTTAGTCGTGGTTTCAGGGGAAAGTCCACTCCTAACGGGGGGAGAGTTGTGCCAGGAGGCACGACGTACCTGCTGAGACACCCATAGTAGGGGGGTCTGATTTCGATGAGAATAAGAGTAGCGAACTATTAGGGAAATTAGTGAGTGGATGTGACATTGCCTGAGCGAACAGTTGAGGAAAATAATATGTGAGCTCAGAGGAGAGAATAAAGAAAGGTAACAGAGTTGGTCTCTTGGACTTGGACAGCAAATGATATAACTCTTGCTGTCTGGGTTTATGTTAAATAGTATATCTGAATATATGATATGATTCCTCAAGATAATAGAGGATAATAGTTTACTCCTGGGAATTCCCCTGGGACAGAGCGAGAACGAGCACTCCAACCTCCATAGTTAACGGAATCGAGCAATCTCAACGGCATATTGAAGGTAAGGGTCCCACCTAACATTTTTTTTATGCAAGTAGTCATGAAAGTTGTGTAGAGGTCGCAAACGTTGAGGGCTGATAGGGTATGTTCGCAGATGCGGCATTAACCCCAATGAGCGAGAACGAGCACTCCAACCTCCATAGTTAACGGAATCGAGCAAGCTCAACGGCATATTGAAGGTAAGGGTCCTACCTAGCATATTTTCTATTGCAAGTAGTCATGAAAGTTGTGTAGAGGTCGCAAACGTTGAGGGCTGATAGGGTATGTTGGCAGATTGGAGCATGGCCACCCCAAACGAGATTGAGTCCCCAAGGCTCTAAAGTTAGTCAAATCGAGCAAGCTCAACGGCATATTCAAGGTAAGGCTCTCCCCTAACTGTTTTAAGTCGTGAACTAGTCATGAAACTGATGCACACTTGCCCAATGTTGATGGCTCATGGGATATGTTTGCAGGGTGGAGCATCCCCTCGTGGAGTGAGAGTGAGCACCCCGGACATGAGTTAGTAGGTGACGTTTTCCATCCTGTGGTACAGGCTGTGGTGAACATGTGGGTATAAGGATGGGTGTAGGGGGCTTAGTGAGCTCCCGGGGGGGTCCATTTAGGCTAGGGGTGTAGGGTTAGATGCATTTGCATGTAGCGTGTCATCAGCTGTCATACATTTTAGGGTATGGTGACCGAGGCAGGGAAATTGGCACATAATGCATGGCACCGGCTTAAAGTGCAGGCTGTGGTGAACATGTGGGTATAAGGATGGGTGTAGGGGGCTTAGTGAGCTCCCGGGGGGGTCCATTTAGGCTAGGGGTGTAGGGTTATGTGCATTTGCATGTAGCGTGTCATCAGCTGTCATATGGTTTAGGGTATGGTGACCGAGGCAGGGAAATTGGCACATGATGCATGGCACCGGCTTAAAGTGCAGGCTGTGGTGAACATGTGGGTATAAGGATGGGTGTAGGGGGCTTGGTGAGCTCCCGGGGGGGTCCATTTAGGCTAGGGGTGTAGGGTTAGGTGCATTTGCATGTAGCGTGTCATCAGCTGTCATATGGTTTAGGGTATGGTGACCGAGGCAGGGAAATTGGCACATAATGTGTCAGGGTCATGACCGATGACATATGTGTCATACATGTCATACGTGTCATACCTGTCAGACATGTCATACCATGTCATGTCATGTCATGTCGGTCATGTCATATATTATTATGACAGTCGGTCGCGTCATATATTATTATGACAGTCGACAGTATGGTCGACCATGACTGTACATGTCGAGTCGCGTCATATATTATTATGACGGTCGTCAGTACGGTCGACGATGAATGTACATGTCGCCAGATGATAATGTCACATCATCAGGCATCCCTGTCATCGAGAGTTCGTACGTCGAACTCGAAGATGGCAAAGCAAAGATACATCTTGAATACAAACAAGAACCATCTTGGCTTTAAGCATGTGCGGAACACGCATGCACAGTATGAACGAACTAGTCGTTATTACAATACTGGTCGTTCAACCTACGTCTCGGGTTCACAACCCAATGGCGGTACCATCTAAGATGATGGGAGACGTATGGTACAAAAGTGAGGAAGCGTTGTGCTTCAGCAGATCGTCTTACAGAGACTGCACTCACAACCCGCTATTACGTACACTCGCATTGCTGTCCAACTTTGCAGTGTTTATTTGTATTTTGATAATATATTCACGGCGCCTGTTTATCCCGCCGTATCAGATGGTACTCTAAAAGAAACTCGTCAAGGCACGATACTCGAGAACTCAAGTGGGTGCAGCGACAGACGTAGTATATTTTCATATTGTTCGCAGGTTTGCAGGTGGGCGCATAAGTGACAGCGCTCGCAGTGATATTGAATATCTGCAACTTGAATAATATACGCTTGCATATCGACAGCGCAGAGATTGCGCGAGGAGATTTTTCATCGCAAACATAATCGCGGCAAATGGCGTCAGCAGAGAAGTCGTCTTGATTTTATACGCGACAAGGTGTGCGCACAGCGTACGAACGCATGCAGTAATGTCAAAAATTGCAGGAATGTCACAGTATACGAGATGCAGATGCGCGCACATAAAATGATCGTCAGCACATATGATTTCATCAAGTGCGACTGGACGTACATAATTTCATATAACAGTGCGCTTCGCATTCGTATGCGACGTACATCGGCAATCAGCAGTATGCGACGTACATCAGCGATTTTTGCAAATGATCCCTTCGCACTGTTTACAATAACCAGCGCGTACAATGATTTTTAGCCTGTCAGCACGATATGCATTTTCCATGATTTCATCAGATGCGATGAACGCTCGATTTTAGCGCGTACGATTCCTGATGTGTCTACATGCAGTGAGACATACATATGTGTACGCGCGTCAAAACCATCTGCATAATGATTGTATACTTGCAGGGATGCTATGGACATATGATCGTTATGCTGTTGTGGATACATGATCGTTATACTGCTGTGGATACATACTCAACGTGACAGATCATGAATAATCATCAGCGTTCATGCTTATCAGAAGCATAGTAATGTGTGTGCGGAGATTTCAATGGTTACAGCATGCACACACACATATGCACACATACTCACTTGCAGTTCACCAACATTGTCAGGGCTAGATAAGCGAGCCCTCAGTATATTGATATAAAGCGCTGTGTTATGGGACGGTAACACACGCGTAAGTAATGAGCGGAGATGAGTGCAGGCTTTTGTGAGAAGATCTGCTGAAGCACAACGCTTCCTCACTTTTATACCTACGTCACCCATCATCTTAGATGGTACCGCCATTGGGTTGTGAACCCGAGACGTAGGTTGAACGACCAGCATGGTAATAACGACTAGTTCGTTCATGCCGCACATGCGAGTTCCGCGCATGCTGGAAGCTAAAGATGGTTCTTGGTTTGTTTCCAAGATGTATCTTTGCTTTGCCATCTTCGAGTTCAATCATACGAACTCTCGATGACAGGGATGCCTGATGATATGACATAATCATCTGGCGACATGTACAGTCATCGTCGACCGTACTGACGACTGTCATAAATGTATGACGCGACTCGACCTGTACAGTCATGATCGACTATACTGTCGACTGTCATAATAATATATGACACGACCGACTGTCATAATAATATATGACACGACCGACATGACATGACATGACATGGTATGACATGTCTGACAGGTATGACACGTATGACATGTATGACACATATGTCATCGGTCATGACCCTGACAGATCTCCCCTCTTAAAAGAGTTGTGACCTCACAACGGGCATACCTTTGTATATGTCTATGATGTCTTTGTTGTTGTCGCTTCTTGTTGGTACCAGTCTTCTTACACCGATTTGAGGCGTCCCTCATGGTGTTTTTAGGTTATTGGGGGAAACTGAGTCCACTTTAGTCCCTCACCTTAGGCATTTAGCCATACAGTCCTTAGGATGCAGCCCACCTTTCCGGAAATCGTATCGTTGAGTGACGTTCCAAGGTTCAATGAAGAGCTTTTTCGCGATACAATCCTACGCTGGATTACTGATTGATCCACACGTTATCATGTATGTGCTAGACGATTCAAAGCATCCGAAGTCTACGTTACGGATTATTTGCGCTAGCCGTCGTCGCCTTTGCGCGATCGATGATCCCTCGATTATAACGAATTATATTCGAACGATTCTCGGCCTGATATAGTGCACCCAACTCTTCCTCCCCTCCTTAAGCTACTTTGGAGGATCCTAGGCGGTGATGGGGAGCCCGATTTCGATAATAAACGAACAAAGGGGCTTGTTTTAATGCAAACGGAGCGGCCCTTCTTAACGGAATTGGACTTATAATCCTTAACCGGTCTGCTCAACTCCTCAATATTTTTGTCCAGTACGCACGCTTTGACGAACATCTATCGCGATGAGTGAGAATGGATTCGCCACGTACTAATGTGAAATTTCTTTAGTTATGTATGTCAAGCACAACTTAGGATCACAACTCCGTCTACCTCAGTCGATATCTCCGGTAGCTTCGGATGACTGGCCACAGAATCCGATGACAAACCACGGTCTTGGCAAAGGTAGCATTAGCAGTTTTTCACAGATATTGGTACCCGCATATGCGTATCTGTGTAAGGGTATGATTTATAGAAGGCTCACTACACCTTAGCAAGGAAGGATCAATTCCTGCTCCTGTCATATCAATTTGATGCAGGGTAAAAAATGTTAGGGATATAACCCTGCAGTTCTCGGGTTGCAGCCCATTGCACCGAAGGCGCATCGCAGTTCTTGGGATGCAGCCCTGAAACATATATATATATATATGACCGATGGACGAAAACCTCTTGGGTATATGTTTCCACGGCCTGATTATTATTTGGTCGGCAATTATTGGCAAAAGGCATTGGCTATCAGCTTTTGACTCAGAAGCCACAATGTTATAGAAGCTGCGACCTATTGTGATCATATGCGGCAGTTATGCCTTCAGCATACGTAGACAATATGATTATGTGGAACTTATAATCCCACTTAAGTTGCATCATGATAAATTTTTCCAGGTGTTAACAAGTGTTCAGGATTTGATAAGGGGTTGAAGCCCCACAAGCCAAAGGTCACTGTCTCATAAGGCTCGCTTCAAGTGTGCGGCTTTGAGGATTAGCGTTCTGGCGAGGCACAGTCATGATGCTTCCTAGTCCAAAGAGCTGGAAATGAGAGTGCTCAAGATATCCAAAGACAGGAAGGCTTTTGGTTGGCCAGTGTTACTGTCAAGATGCTTAACCTTGATGGAATGGCATTCGGATACAAACTGTGCAACCATGCATGTGACTTATGCATTGGTGTATGACTTTGATGAATTGTCTCTTGTCATGAACCTGGAAGGAATGACGGCAATTTAGCTAGAGTGGCGGATTTACTCACTCGGCTTTGCTGTTTATGGAATTCGATGCCTGATGGCACAACTGGCAATCCTTTGCTCAGATGCTTTCCTCAAGACATTGGCAACAACTTGTGTGCCAGCTTCTCAAGATTTGAGGAGAAATCATGGATCAACAATTTATGAATCAAAACACATGTATCAAGGTTGATTCAATGAATCCTTCAACTCTTGAATTTCGACAATCAGCATCCCAGGCTGTTGACGTCAAAGTGATGGTCGTAAGCTTACAATATAGCTTATTCACATTTGAAAAACCATCGTTCTCCTATGTCAGTGCCCCTACAATATGATAGAGCCGGAGAAATGTGCATTTATGATTTCTTCATAATGAACTTTATGAGTCAATAAGTCAAATAAGACTTCATTTGATGTTTCAATCGGCATGATGTACCATGTCATCAATTTTATGGCTGCTATACACAGATGCTGGAACTTTTGATAAGATCTTTAATTTTCCAAGCAAAATCACATCCAAGCAAAATCACAATGATGTAAGATGTGGCAACTGTATGAAAATGAATGAATCTATACTCTTCCTCCCCCTCGCAAAAAGAGATGTATCAAACCAATCAGATGGTGATGGAGGATGTTATTCAATCATTATGTTATGCGAATCAGATTGAGATTACTCATCGAATGCTTTAGAGGTAACAATGTCAATCTGAACATTGATTCTCTCTACGTCATATTGGCAATATGCCTGACGTTTTTGAATGTGGCTAATGCCAGATGATGTCAAATGCAGTTGTTGGATTGCAGCTTACATACATTTGTCAATTCAGGGTCACTATAGTGTGCCCAACTTAGACAATGTTCTGGAAAATGATTGTCATGATGAACAAAGAAATCAGTGATGGAGAGTTACCGAAGTTAACTTTGGTATCGAAGCTAATGGAGAGTCAATCAAGAAGTGTCCGTAATGACAACAACTTACTACGAGTTGTATTTTCGTAGTTGATGGATGGCTGACATGTCATTTTATTATGAATAGAACATGGCATTGCCTTGTACCAGGCACACTCCTGATAACTTATACATCTTTATTTCTTTATTTTTCCTTTCTTTTCCTTTATCTTCTTTCTTTTCTTTTTATGTTTTCTGCTGTTTTTGGTGTGTAATATTAACTTCACAGTCTTATATTCCACTGTTTTATTGCATGACAAACTCTGGCCTCTAGCCTAGAATTACAATCACTTTTCCGATATAATGTCTGGTCTCAAACCTAATACATCTATATCCTTATGTTCAGTCTTGGCATACAGCCTAATACTAACATGTAAAACTTGTCCTTAATTCATTCTCTTGATCAACACTAACCGAGGTCCACTTTTCCAAGCTTCCCTTTCAACATGTTGCTCTCTAACAATCACTAGCAGGATTCCTGTATTGACATCTGCCATCGACCAATCATGTACACATATATGCCTGATTCTGGTACTCCTCCACCAATCATCAGGCAGATCACGATATTGCCATTGCAGATCTTTCTGGAATCCACCAGATCCTCAATATAATTATTGCCATTGCAGATCTTTCTGGAATCCACCAGATCCTCAATATAATTATTGTCATTGCAGATCTTCTCCTGAAATCTGCCTTGCCATCAATTATTTCTTCATACAGCTGTGACCGGCATGCAACAAGGCCCTTGCAGCATGCAACCACCCGTCACCAGCATGCAACCTGGCATATGTAGCATGCAACCTGGTCCCTGTTGCATGCAACCTGGCCTCTGTGGCATGCAACCAGACATCTGTAGCATGCAACCTGGCCTTTGTAGCATGCAACCTGGCCTCTGTCACATGCAACCTGGCCCCTGTGGCATGCAACCCGACATCTGTCGCATGCAAATTGGCCTCTGTCGCATGCAACCTGGCCTCTGTAGCATGCAACCCGACATCTGTCGCATGCAACCTGGCCTCTGTGGCATGCAACCTGGCCTCTGTAGCATGCAACCTGACATCGGTAGCATGCAACCTGGCCTCTGTCGCATGCAACCTGGCCTCTGTCGCATGCAACCTGGCCTCTGTGGCATGCAACCCGACATCTGTCGCATGCAACCTGGCCTCTGTGGCATGCAACCTGGCCTCTGTAGCATGCAACCTGACATCTGTAGCATGCAACCTGGCCTCCGTGACATGCAACCGGGCCTCTGTAGCATGCAACCTGACATCTGTAGCATGCAACCTGGCCTCCGTGGCATGCAACCGGGCATCTGTAGCATGCAACCAGGCATCTGTGGCATGCAACCAGGCATACGCAGCATGCAACCAGGCATCTGTATCATGCAACCACTCGTCGGCAGCATGCAACCAGATCTCTGTAGCATGCAACCCCTCTGCTCGTAGCCTCGTACCTCCCGGTACAACTCCTCCCCCCTCAAGAGCGGCCTATCTCCCGATGCCGCTCCCGGTGTCTTCAGGTATCAAGCTCCCCGAATTGAAGATGGTGGAAGAGATGACGCAATAACGGAGCTGGTACGGGGTACACGGCGTGAGCATCTCGCGCCCCTGGTTGCTGTGAAGACGATGGTCCAAGCTGAGCAGTCTCAGGGTGCCCTCCGGTGGCCCATTTACATGCGCAAGGTGTCCGCGAGGTACACTCCAGCAATGGCGTTGGTGGAGGTGAGCTAGTCCAGATACAGTACATGTCGGCTTACGATATCGCTCTCCATACTTACAGTAGGTGCAAAAAAGAGGCTGTGGCAGTTTACGAACCACTGACCGCAACCGCAGTGCATTCGGGTATCTTCCCTCAGGGTTTTCAAGAAACCAGTGCGTGGGCTTCAAGTACTCGATAGCATCCAGGGTGCATTTCACACTCTTGTCTGCTCCTTCCAGATCAGGAGGGCCTCCCGTAGTGCGCGCCTGACTGTACTGGGTGCATGGAGGGCTGGCCCAGATGACATCAAAGAATCCCGGTGGATACCGAGTGGGGTCCCAGTCCTCCATTGATGCGAGATGGTTAGGTTGCCAGCGTGGGTCGTTGTCGAGCGTAACCACCGAGGCAGACGGGAAGCACTTGGCAAACTCCCTTTCCACCGATCCAGTTCCGCTGAACAACACCAAGATTCTCACTGGCCGGGTCTTCCGCTCTTCAAGGTCGGTGATCACCACTAGCTCTCCATTCTCCAAGGTTTCCACCCGCTCCCACGGCAGACAGAAGTCTTCCGGTGGAGAATCCACTTCCGGAACGTCACATGGGTGTTCCATTAGCTGGGATAAGGTGACGCCAAGGTGAACGGGCTGTCGCTGTTGACATTGCCGTCGGTCATGCTCAGTGGACTTCAGCATGTCCGCCTGCATGCCTAATCGTCGTGCCTCGAACTCCTTGAGCTGCTGATTTTCCCCGCCTCTGTCCATCTTGTCTCTGGAGCGCCACTGGTCGTGAGCTGCCGAGTAGCCCGTCCAGCGTACCTTCCATTCCTCCACAGATTTACCCTTGACCATGCGTACACGATACGCCAGGATTTTGTCCACGTGAGCTTCCGCTTGCCCATCTACCATTACCGGGTCAGGTACAGGAAGTTGTGCTCGAGATGCAAACTCATCCTTGCCGGAGATATACGGCTTCAGGCGGTGCTGCGCAAACACGTCGTGAATGCGCCAGTGCGGTGGTAGGGCCAACCGATATGCCACCGGGGCCCCGCGGTCCGCCTCCGCCAGCTCCGCCTGCAAATCGCTGTAGAAGCACTCCACCACGGTCACAGGTCCATGCCAGCGCTTACCGAGCTTTCGGCACAGCGCCCGGTCCATCACCTTTTCCGTCAGATGACGAGCTTCGATCCACACCAGATCCCCCACTGCGTACTTATGCTGCTTGTGGCGCCGGTCGAACTGCTCCCGCTGGCGCTGCCGAGCCAACTCAAGGCGGCCACGCGCGTCTCGCAACTGCGACGAAAACTTCGCAGCCATCTCATGGGCGGTACCCACCCCCCCTTTCCGTCGCGCAGAGCCAGGGAGAGTTGCAGCTTCCAGGAAAAGGTCCAATTGAGACATCGGGGACACCCCGTAGCATAGCTCAAAGGGCGTGAACCCGGTGACATCACTGCGCGAGTCGTTGATAGCGAACTCCACGTTCGTCATGTAGAGGTCCCAGTCATCAGGATTGGCACCCACGAACGAGCGCAACATGTCCTCCACCACCCGGTTGGTGTGCTCCGCCTGTCCGTCCGAGCGAGGGTTGTACGGAGTGGTAGAAGCCACCCGTACCCCCATAAGCCTCATTAGCTCACGCCAGAACGAGTCCTGGAATCTGGGGTCACGGTCGCATACAATCTTCATGGGGGCCCCATGCTGCCTCCAGACAACGTCGAAGTAGATGCGGGCCACCGTTTGCGCAGAGCTGTCCCCAAAGTTCATGGGCATAAGGTGCACCATTTTGCTCAGCTTGCACGTGAAGGTGACAAACGCGTCGTTTCCTTGGGCGGTGAGCGGCAGCCCTGTAACGAAGTCCACGCTCACATCCTGCCAATTGCGCTGGGGAATAGCGTGCGGATTCAATAATCCATCGGGGTAGGATGCCCGGGGACGAACCGCCTGACATGTAGGGCATGAGGCCACCTACCCGCCACATCCTCGGAGGCATTCTTCCACCAGAACCTGCGGAGAACTCTCTCCAGTGTCTTCTCCCGGCCAGTGTGGCCTGCAGCGGTGGAGTCGTGGGCATCCTTGAAGACTACATCTCGCAAAGGGGAGTCCTCGCCGAGAACCAACTGGTACCGTCCTGCGGCTACACGCCATAGCACGTCCCCAACGATACGGAAATCCCTCGTGGCATGGTGCGGGGCCGCAAGGATCTCATCCCGCAGCTGCCGAAGAGGGCCGGCACGTGCATACTCATCGTGCAGGGACTCCAGGAATGTAACGTCCGTGGGGAGGCTCGTAGCATCGCGGGTCTCAGCAGCCTTACCCTGTCGCACTATAGGAGGCGCCACTCGGGGATGCCGTACTCTCGGTAACAGCTGTCGGGTAGGGGGAGCATGTACCACTAGCACGGGCCACGGAAGGTCGTGAAGTACACCGTCAGGAGTCTCGAACAGCTGTGTGGGTACTCCTCGTTCGTCATGGGTAGGTATCACTTCCACCAGCCTCATACCAGCCATTCTGAAGAGCCGCCTCCATTGATGGCTATTGAGGCATGCGGGCCTGGATGCCTGGTAGAAGGAACACTGCCGAGGTATGTGCGGGGTCTTGCCGCCATTCGTCCACATACTTACGCAACACCGCCTCGATGGAGATATGACTGCTGGAGTATGGGGGGTTGCACCAGACGTGCTTTCCCCGCCACTGTTGTTGCAGACAATCAGTCCAGTAGGCGTCCACTTGGCGGTTCCGTCCACCCAGGTCACAACACGCGTCGACGTCGAAGCTGCCGAACTGTCGTTGGAGGCGCTCAAAGACCTCCTTGCGCACCTTCCAGTCTTGCCGATCGGCTGGGGGCTTGGCGGTTCGACTAGACGGCCGAGCTGGCTGCTTAGGCCTTCGGAAATCCGTAGCAGGCCGTGTCGAGGTTCTCGGCGTGACGGAAGGAGTCGTCGTAGCAATGGGTTGTCGCAGCCGAGCACTACGACGCAATACCGGGGTGGTTCCCGGGGTGCTCGTTTCCTGCCGGTGCTTTCCAGATTCGGACAAATCAGCGAAGTAGTCGGTGGGAGCTCGCAGCATTAGTTGTGCTTCAGGCTGCATGCTGCATGTTGCATGCTCAGCTGGGCGTGTTGCATGCTCAGCTGGGCGTGTTGCATGCTCAGCTGGGCAGGTTGCATGCGAAGCTGAGCTGGCTGCATGCGAAGCTGAGCTGGTTGCATGCGAAGCTGAGCTGGTTGCATGCTCAGCAAGGCATGCTGCATGCTCAGGCGAGCTGATTGCGTGCTCAGACGAGCGTGTTGCATGCTCAGCTGGGCAGGTTGCATGCGAAGCTGAGCTGGTTGCATGCGGAGCTGAGCTGGTTGCATGCGGAGCTGAGCTGGTTGCATGCGAAGCTGAGCTGGTACGTTGCATGCTCAGCAAGGCATGCTGCATGCTCAGCAAGGCGTGCTGCATGCTCAGGCGAGCTGGTTGCATGCTCAGGCAAGCGTGTTGCATGCTCAGCTGGGCAGGTTGCATGCAGAGCTGAGCTGGTTGCATGCTCAGCAAGGCGTGCTGCATGCTCAGGCGAGCTGGTTGCATGCGAAGCTGAGCTGGTTGCATGCTCAGCAAGGCATGCTGCATGCTCAGGCGAGCTGGTTGCATGCGAAGCTGAGCTGGTTGCATGCTCAGCAAGGCATGCTGCATGCTCAGGCGAGCTGGTCGCATGCTCAGGCAAGCGTGTTGCATGCTCAGCTGGGCAGGTTGCATGCGAAGCTGAGCTGGTTGCATGCTCAGTAAGGCATGCTGCATGCCAGGGCGCGCTGCCAGCCTGGAGCAGGCTCCCCAGGGCTCGCTCCGCCACCTGAAGCGTCTCCACGCCATCCATCCATGACTCCATGGTGGCCACCCATCCTGGTACAGGGGGTGGCGGGTGGTCTTCAAAGATCTCCTCGACATCCAACACGGAGAGCGGGTCCTTGGGGAGGTCCGTCTCCTTGTCTACAACACCGGCCTCCTTGAGCCCATCCCGCGGGTCCTTGGTCACGTAGTCAGGTCGGCGGGATAGCGCATCGGGGACCAGAAGGAGGGCTCCCTTGACGTACTCCATTCGTGGGACACCGACTTCCACCAGGTCCATGTACCACCGTGCCTGTCGTCGGCTAAGCTCTCGTCCCGGGGACATTAGCCATTCCAGGGGGCGATGGTCACCTTGTAACCGGAAGTCGGAGGAGAACAAGTAGTGCCTCCTGGTGACGGTGGTGCAATGGTGCAACGCACAGAGCTCCCTTTCGCCGGTGTGGTAATTCTGCTCCGCTGCAGAAAACTGCCGACTATCGTAGGCGATCACCCTCATACCGTCCCCCGTATCTTGCATGAGTACGCCTCCCAAAGCAACTCTGCTTGCGTCCGTTTGTACCAAAAACGGCGCTGACCCATCCGCGGCTGCCTTCATGTCGGGCAATGCCAATACTGGGGCTGAGGAGAGAGCGGTCTTCAGCGCGTCGAAGGCCCATTGTTGGAGTTCTCCCCACTGCCACGGTACGTCGGTCTTGGTGAGCGAGGTCAAGGGTTGGGCAATCTCCGAGAACCGGTGCACAAACCGGCGGTAGTACCCCGCTAGTCCAAGGAACTGTCCGACGTGGGTTACCGTCTCCAGCTTCGGCCAGTCCTTGATGGAGGACACCTTGTCATGCTGAGGTTGGCATCCTTCGGCGGATAGAGTGTGGCCCAAGAACCGTAGAGACTCCTTCAGCATCTGCGCCTTGGCTGCCTTCAGGTATACCCCTTTTTCTCGACAAGTGTCCAAGAACTGACGTACGTGGTCGTAATGTTCTTCCACCGTGCGTGAGAAGACCACCACATCGTCGATGAAAATCCGCACAAAGGGGAGATGACCAAGTGCACGCTGCATTCGCCGCTGATACTGAGATGGAGAGTTCTGCAGGCCCTGGGGAATCACCAACCATTCGTAGGCCCCCATCTGGGTGGTGAACGCGGTCTTCTCCACGTCCTCCTCGGCCATTGGCACTTGCCAGAATCCGTCCACCGCGTCAAAGGAGGAGAAGAACGCTGCCCCTTGCATCTCGTCAAACATCAGTTGGATGTCCGGTAGTGGATACCGGTCCCGCACCGTCTGCTGATTCAATTGTCGGTAATCCACCACCAGACGCAATGTCTTCGGATCACCAGGTTTGGGTACCATCAGACATGGGGCGGCATACGGGCTTGACGATGGCCGGATGTAACCCTTCTTCATGAGCTGCTCGATGCGTTCACGTAACTGGCGTAGCTCTTCAGCGGTCATCTTGTATGGACGCCTACATGGTGGTCCACCCTCCGCGTCCGGCTTGCGATCGATGCGGGCCTTGTCCTCCTCGGTGCGACGCAACTTGGAGGCCTCCGGTAGAGCTGCACACAGGGTATCTAGATACTTCTCAAAGAAGGCGTCAAAGCGCTGCTTCCACGTGCTGCTTACCGGTGCATCTCGAGTATCTTGACGGGGTCCTTCCTTCTCCACGGGGGTGTGAGGTGGCGGTATTTCTACAGCGGTAGCCGCAAAAGCTGCCTCATGGTCGTTCCCACGCGCGGCCATCATGAGCCACTGAGGTTGTGACTCTTCATCCCCGGCCAGGCGCCTGGTCTCGGCGTGGATGAGGTGCTGCTTCAGCTGCGCAGCCGTCAAGAATACCTCATCGATCAGCCCCGCGCCTTGGGCCTTGCCCTGACCCACCCCCGGACTACAGCCCGCGAGTGTCACCCGTTGCTGTCCTCCACCATTTGCTCGCGTGTTGAAGGATACGGAACCGTGACCGGCATAATCCAACGTGACCGGGGAAAGACTGCGAAGCCACTTATTACCCCCCAACACCACGTCTACTTGGATTCCTAGCGGCAAGACTCGCAGAGCCATTCGCTTCTCGCAGTAGTTTACTCCCGCCGCCGTGTGCGCGGTGAACTTGGTATACGCCACCTCTCCAGCGGTCTTTACAGATCCATCTGCCAGTGTGACCTTCATTGGCGTCCCTGAGCGCACTGTCAAGTCACAGGTACGGGCACAATCCGCCGAGATGAAGTTGTCCGAGGCGCCTGAGTCCACCAGCACCTTTACTCGGTGTCCACGAAGGTAGGCATAGAACACCAGAAGTAAGGGTCCTTCCTCGTCCCGCACCGCTGACAGTGTGTGTGCCAAGAGTGTCCCTGTTCGAGTGTTTGCTTTCCAGCGCACCCCCCCATCCAGTTGAACACGCTTACATTTAAGAGCATCTTCAATCGGGTGAGAGCCCAAAGCGGTTGCAGCCTCGTCCACCAAGGCGTTGCACTCGTGTTCTTCGCCACTACCATGTTCAGTGGCATTGACGTACGTGGTGGCGTTGGTCGAGACACTGACGTGAGTGGTATCACTATCAGTGGGGCTGACGTGAGTGGTGTCA